>SKCR01039355.1:0-150852 GCA_019454045.1 Zanthoxylum bungeanum
TAGAGAGTAAAATCGCAAAACAATTTTCATTCCATAATCAAATTCTGGATCCTATAGAACTATTTATGCAACAATTCCAAAGAATACATAGCTCAAAATTAATAAACAGCAGAAAATTCAAAAAGTAGGATGATAAACAGAGAAGAAAGGGTAAGAAAAATGACGAGGAAATGCGTACCTCTTTTTTGAGCCAGTTTCCTTGACACCATTTGAATCTCCACACGCTGAATCAATTTCCACACTACAAACAGATTACACCATTTATTTTCAGAACTCGGACGAAATTAGTCGCATGAGAACAGAAGGAAAATAAATCACTCAAACAGTTTTATCAAGCTTTAAAACACAGGCACGAGTCTCATTCTAACATTATTGGTTTTCTGCCTTAAGTACCAAAAATTACGAACATTTAAGTAGTGTTCAGAGGAATAGAATTCATCCATAATATTTATGTGACAGAAGTAGAGATCATCTTCTACAGAAACAATAAGAGCTAACATCTTCAGTTCTACCACTATCCAATTCCAAACCAAAAATAGCAGCAAAGTAACTTCATTTAGGCTGCACTGCAGGGTTAGAAATTTGTATAGAATCGAAATCGAAATGGGATAGAATGGAGATTATCTCATTCAGAACAAAGATCAGCATCTCCAATTCCAAAGGTATAAAAATTCCATGCTACCACACATAGAATAAGGGCAGTCACATAAACCAAATCCAGAAATCAGACAAGAATCTACTAATGAAACAAACCCCATAATCAGACATACACTTGACAAGTAAGAAGGTCAAAATCAACAAACAAATACAATAAAATCAATTACAGAAATTTGACATACTATATAATAACATAAAAGCTAAAAAAGGAAAAGTTAAAATTTTATCACATGACTCAATCAGCTTGTCATATCAACTTTTTGTTCCATTTGACCTCCAATTTTCAGTTATGTATTCTCTCCATAAACAAGGGACCTACTAGAACAGATTTTCATACTAAAATTTCTCATAATTTCAAGTGAAAAAATAATTAACAAAACAGAAAACCTAATCGATTATAATCAAAGACATATCAACAATACAAAATAAAATAAAACTAATAATAAAATTACATAAAGATCTTTTTTATCTCTTTAAATACCTAACATTTGACGGCCCGTCGGTTGGCTGAACTGTCCAAGTGAAGCCCGTAGCGGAAACGGAGAAATTGCTATCAGGGCCAGTGATATCGTCAATCAAGGGATAATCTAACAGCCAATTCGTATTTTCCGGGGAAACCATTTTGATTTTCAGGAAAATATCTTGGAGGTTTTTCCGGCAGAGAGAAATTTTCCTGGGAAACAAACAGGTACAGGGGTTTCGAAGAAATAGGGGGAATCTGCGTGTGGAATTTTGGGAGTGTTTCTGCGTCTGTTATTGCGAAAATTATATTATGTGCCGGGTGTATACTCTCACAGCAGACGGGCCCCACACAGTTATGGGGCCCACCTCCTGTTATTGGGCTTCGGCTGACACTTTAACCCCATTTTAGTTGAAAGTTAATTATGTCTCTCTTTTTTTATTTATTTACTTATTTATTCGATTTCGAACCGAACCGATATTTTCGGTTCGGTTCGGTTAATTTGCCCACCCCTAAATAAAATTAGTCAAAAAAACTTTGTCATTTGTCAAAATGAGCAACAACATTTGTGTTTTGTCAAAATGTCCAACTTCTCCAAAGTAGACTTTGGAGAATCCAAACTTCTCTGAAGTCTACCCGAAGTTCCGAAGTTTTAATTTTTTTTTTTAACTTAAAACTTAGAAAAATTTAAAGTATTCTTCGGAGATCCAACTTCTCCAAACATTCTGGTATCGAGTGAGTGCCTCATCATTGGGGAAATAATAATGAACAAGACCTGCCATTAACTTCGGATAAGAGTTCGGAAATCTTAAGTACTTCGGAGATCCTAAGAAATAACGGATAACTTGGAAATTTTTTGTCGTATTCTGTTCACTTCGGGGATCTCGGCTATTTATAATTTTAAAAATTCAGAGATCCGAAAAACTGACTTCAGATCTCCAAAGTTTTAAATAAAAATATAAAAAAAATTAAAACTTCGGAACTTCGGGGTAGACTTCGGAGAAGTTGGATTCTCCGAAGTCTACTTCGAATAAGTCGGACATTTTGGCAAAACGCAAACGTTGTGGCTAATTTTGGCAAATGACAAACTTTTTTTGGGCTAGTTTTGTTAATTTCCCTTTTCATCTTATATTTTGAATTTTTATCTAAAATTCTCGAATTCTGAGTCATTCAATTTGAAATTCAGAATGATTTTTTATCTTGACTTAAAAATTTATATGGGACTCTAAATGAGACCAAATTGACAAATCGCGGCCCGTTTGATGAATTGGTATCTTTAGTTTTAGGTTGATGAATGAGATAACGGGGGATCATCTTCATAATTAAAGGAGAAATAACTTAAATAGTCGCTTAATAGTGGAATTTGCCACTTCACTACTATTATCACAATAAATTGTGAGTGATTTAGCCCTGTCTAGAATAAATTCCAGATCAGCCAAGAATTTACAGAGTTATGCCGCTTCTTTAGCTGCTTCACAAGCTATATTCAGCTTCCATGATGGAGTCGGTAATACAATATTGCTTTTATACTCCTATATACTATGAATCCACCATCAATGGTGAATTCTAATCCAGATGTAGATTTCATACAATCTCTATCCGACTGAAAATCAGAATCAGTATATCCATTTATGATCAAATTATGTGTAGAATAGACAATTATATAATTTCTCATTCTCCAAAAATACTTGAGAGTTATTTTAACAATTATTCAGTGATTCAGTCTTGGGTTAGACTGAAATCTATAGACCACTCTCACTGCATAACAGATATCAGGTCTTGTCCATAACATAGCATACATCAGACTGCCCACTGGAGAGACATAGGGAATTTGTCTCATATCCTCAATTTCTTGAGGTGCCTCGGGACAATGCTCATTAGACAAGTAAATTACATGTCGAAAATATAGATTACCTTTCTTGGAATAATGCATTGCAAATCACACAAGTATATTGTTAATGTACGATACTTGAGACAGTGATAACATTCGTTTCTTGCAATTCCAAATGATTTACATCCCAAGAACATAATTTGTCTCTCCCAAATCCTTCATTTGAAATTGGTTAGCTATCCAGTCCTTTACATCTGATAACATTTTTCATCATTCCTAATGAGAAAAATATCATAAATATAAAGTATGAGGAAAACCATTTTCTTATTAATGTTACGTTTGTATACAAAAGCTTATTGACATTTTTTTCAAAATCATAAGATTTGATCATCGTATCAAGCTTTATGTTCCAAGATTGAGATGCTTGCTTCATTCCAGAAATGGACATTTACAGCTTGTAAAGTTTTTGCTCTTGATTTTAGGACACTAATCAATCAGGTTGTATCATATAGATACTTTCATCAAGACTATCATTCAAAACTACAATCTTGACTTCCATTTGCCATATCTCATAGTCCAAAATATGTGACAATGAAGAGTATGATTCGAATGGACTTAGACATAGCTAATGGTGAGAAAGTTTCATTATACTTAACTCCCTCTTTTTAGGTATAACCATTGGTCACTAATCTTTACTTTAAAGGTTTGAACTTTCTCATCCAATCCCCTCTTATGCTTATAGATCCATTTACATCTAGTGAGTTTTAACCCATCTAGAAGAACTACAACCTCCCATAATGAGTTAGAGTACATGTACTTCATCTCTAAATTCATGGCTATAAGCCATTATTCCTTATCGGAATCATCTGTTGCATGGCGATATGATAATGGATCATCTACACCTTCATCGGAGATGATAATTTATGCCTCTTATAAAACCAAATAACAGTCTGGTTGTCGCACAACCCTCTTACTTCTTCTAGGCAGTAGATCATTTTGATTAGGAACTGTCTAACAATCAAACATGGTTAGTACTATGTCTTTGTCAACAACTGTTGTTGACAGAGTGCTAGTCGAATCAGGAAATAATTCATTGAGTACTACTTTACTGTAAGGTTTGAAGAAATTTTTTATCGTTTTATTTTTTGTTTTTCAAATTTAAATATTTCTATGTTAAGTAATATATCATGTGTTAATTGTCTTAACACAAATAAATTATTTTCTAATATTCATGAACATATCTAATTCTAGAAATAATAACTGATTTATTATTAAAAGAAATACATAATTATCTTCTAACAATTTATAAATATAAATCAAATTCCTTTATAATCCAAAATATAAAAAAAATTAAATAAATAAAACTATTATTTCTAAAATTAAGTCCAATTTCTCTATTATTTTAGCTGAAACAACATTCCCTAATCAATTCGCATGGAGAAGTCTCATTCAGCAAGATTATGACAAGAATAAATCAACTATAAAGAAGAACAAACATGATTCTTGGCTCCTGAATTAATTATCCAAGATGATAAATCAGATTCAACCAAGAAAGAATTAATTACTAGTAAATCATATTTACCATTGGCCTATTTGCTTTGCTCAATTTCTTGGAGGTAATTCGAATAATTCATCTTCCAATGCCCATCTACATTGAAATGGAAATATTTTTCTTTGGGATTGGAAGTATTTGAGATTTCCTTCTTCTTTGATTGATTTTTTATTTTAGGCTTTGACTTATCCTTTCTATTGTTTTTCTTCTTCCTTTTTCACCGTTTCAATTCACCAGTATAGGAAGATTCAACAACATTTTCCTCATCAGACTTAGTCTGTCTTAATTCGTGGATTTTATATAGTCAGCTCATTCAATAATGAGTGAGGTTATAAATCAACTTGTTCAATGTGACTTGGTTAGATTCGTCGATCTTCCATCATGAGTTTCAACGACGTTGAAATGGGTCATTATTATAAGAACATATTCTCGAATTGAAGATCCATCATTCTTCTTAGCAGTCATTACAACACAAACAGTTTTGGGACTGTAGGCATTGCATTTTTGCATGCGAAACCCGATGATGAGTCTCAGTTGGAGGCACTACCTTTTTAGTTAAGGATATTGCTGGAAACGATTGTCGGAAGGGAATCGGTATTTCATTAGATCCTTATTCACTTGTTTAGCGTCAAGCTCACTTGTTGGACCTCCGTTTAGAGCACCTTTGGCCAAAAAAAACCCGCAAATCTTTTAACATTGGCCCACACCACCTAACCCACCAACAAAACCCACACCACCACCACCTAGGCCACACGCCCATCACCCTAAAATACACACAAATTAAATCAAATATTAATTAAATTAAATATTAACTAAATAAAATATTAATTAATTGATATACCAAATTAAATAAAACATAAAATTAATTATACCAAATTAAAATATTGTAACTTCCTAACTTAAAATATTATACTAAATTAAAGAAATATTATGCCTAATTAAAATCAATCATAACCAATTAAAATATTGACTTCCTAATCTAACAACAAATTAAATGCCTAATGAACACCAATCAAATATTCAACCTTCCTTATTCACCGAAATTTGTCCCCCCAATCAATCAAATCCTTTCCTTGTTTGACACCAAATCCAATCTTTTCCTTGTGAGACAAGGGGAAACCCTAGCCCTTGTCTATATAAGCAACCCAAAACCAAAGCCAACACCATTTCCAATCTCTCACAATTCACGCCCATACATACCCAAGAAACCCTATCTCTCACTCACGGCAATAATACACACAAAATAATAAACCCAACCGACACAGCCCTTGCCTTCCATTCACGACAAACAAACAACAAAAAATAAAGCCCCACGCTGACCAGCCCTGTTCACGCCCCTAACCTTGCCTCACTCTCGGCCATCCCACAAAGACACACGGACACTGCCAGCCACACCCACTCACTCACTCTAGACAACCACGTGAACTATCAAGCCCACTCACTGCAAAACAATAAAACCTAAAAAGCAACCCTTCACTGCCTCTCCCCATTCGCATAGCCCACAAATCTTCACGTACACTAGCCAATAAACTCAGGTCATACACAGCCCCATCCAGCCATCATATTCACCTCACCACAGCCCCAACTGCCTGGAACTGCACCTAAAAAACTGCCCAAAATAGTCCCCAATTAGCCTTAAAACAGTCCACAAATTGCCTAAAACAGTGACCAAAATACGGAAGCAAAACAGAGTCAAAATAGTAGCTTGAGCAGCGAACAGAACAGAGGTAAATGCAAAACCAGTGAACCAGAAAAGTTGAGGAGCTTTAACCCTTCCGATCTCCGTGAAACGCAAGTCCGAAGTCGACGAAAAAGGTTAGACCAGGGTATTCTTCACATCCATTTTCAGTTGTATTTTTATTATTTATTGAGTTTCGTTTGCATGATTATTATGGAGTGATGCATGTTGTGGCCTTTGAATATTAAAAAATGCATGTATTGTGGCCCTTGAATAAAAATGAAAAGTGTGTCGCCTCTCGTGATATATAGGATGGAAACCCGGACATAAATTTCATAGCGATTCCGATTGGACGGTAGTATGATCTGTACTCGGGATACAACTCCACGTACCACTTGAGTAAACGGCGCATATTTCGTTTTATGTTGTTTTGATTTGTTTATTATTCGCTACTTGATTTTCGCATGTTATTTTTATATGCATGATGTGATCGAGCGCATGGGCTTAGTAAGTCGGATTAAAGATCCCCTATTTTGAGGGGTTAAAACCCTTTACCACGATGCTTTGCCGCACCGGTTGATGAATATTCGGTTGAATGTAAGATGTGTTCAATCGGGTATACGAAGTCCGATATCATTGTCTTTACTTTTTATATATGTATTGTGTTGATTGCGCATGGGCTTAGTAAGTGCGATTAAAGGTCCTCTATTTTGAGAGGTTAAAATCTTTTACCACGATGCTTTGCCGTGCTTTTAGCCCGTTATTATTTATTAGATGTCATCTATTCATCCTTTCATGTATCTGTCATGTTGTTTACTGCATTTTGGAGGTCACTGTTGTAACCCCGTTCGAACGCGTTTCGGAACGCCGCACGAACGCATGTTTTCTGTCTGGTCCCGTTCGAACGCGTTATCAAACGCTATATGAACGCGAACCTTCTGTTTACCGTTCGAACGCGTTTACGAACGCTACACGAACGCGAATACACTGAATTGAGTCATTTGCATCACATTTCATGTATAATTGTTTCTTAGGTGATTTCTCTTATATCATGTAATCAATCATATTATTTATATCCCTGCGTCTATCTGTTTGATGTGTTCATGAGATGGTATTCAAGCATAATTAGGTTATTAGTATGTCACTTGGTTCTTAGGCATGATTTAGCCTATTTGGTTGTTTATTTTCAAGCATGATTAATCGTTTTGTTTTGCGTTTGGAATTTGCATTATGTTTAGGTTGTTCTTTGTTTTCCGCATTATATGATCGAAGCATGTTCATGAGATTGCCGTGTGCTATTGCATGTTTGCCGTTATGATGATTACTTTCATGCATGTGAACTTAGAAGTATAATACTCTTGGAAATATGTTGCTTAGGCTTGGTAAGATTATTGCACAAATCATTTTATTACAAGTGGCATAAGTAAGGGACCATTCCGAACCCAACGGTTTGAGGTCTTCCCTTGCGATGGGTGAGTGCGGCCTTAAATCTTTGTCCCGGTTCACACCGGGTGGCGACTCATTATTCTCCGGTTTCTCCGGTTAGTCCCCCGCGGGCTACTCCGTACTCCCAACCGGACCACGAGCCCGGGACAGCATGCGTCGCCCAGTTTGTGTTCCCACAGTCTGGCGACTCCACTGGGGATAGAGAATCGACCCCGAAATAATGTCTTGTAATATTATGATTTGTGCTTTAATTGACCGTGTCTACCGTGGGTTAAAACGGGTTTAATCAAAGGCATTTTGAGGCTAGGTAATGGTTTGGTGTCTTCCTTCACTCACTACCTTTCTAGAAGGAAAAGCTGTGAAGGCACCTAAATAGCCATCTACTCGTCGCCTATTGTGATGGACTAATTTGGAGGACTCGTTATTTATTCCTGACACCAAGCGATAAGAGCCTAAGAGGCTTGGGTATTTAAGTGAGCCTCGCTCCACCCTCCCTCTGGGGAATCTACAACGGGAAGTCCATTTGGCAGTCAGTCACACACCATAGCTCGTTGGGACGTACCTTAGTGTATAAAAAAGGCCGCGCTCACTTGGTCGCTCGAACCCTTGAGTGGGGAGACCTAGTTGTGAGTCATCCTTCGCCGGTGAGAGCCTTTGTCTACACTCTTGCGTACCCACATGTAGACCGGGGTTGTATGACCTATAGCAACTATTTCCTTGTATTTGTGGGCCATCCTCATTTGGATGCAGTTGGACTTCTTGTCAGAAATGTGAACTTGTTGGGCCATTTAAATTGTGATGAGTTCGTATCCTATGACAATTGGGCCAAAAGCTTCTGAAATGTTGATGGGCCACTCTGTAGAAATTGTTTTTGTATGCTTGTGTTTGGGAACATCGTCGTTTGGATCCATTTGGGCCATTTGTCATGGGATGTGGGCTTGTTGGGCCATTTAAACTGGGACAAGAACATATCTTATGACGATTGGGCCAAGGCTTCTAAATATTGATGGGCCATTTTGTGTTTGTGTTCGAAACATTACCATTTGGATTTAGTTGGACTCCTTGCCATGAGATGTGAACTCGTTGGGGCCATTTAAATGGGACTGACGAGTTCACTCCTATGACAGTTAGCCCAAAAGCTTCTAAAATGATAATGGGCCGATTTTTTTGAAAATTTTAATTGATTTAGTATGGTCTATATGTTACATGCATCTCATGCACCTCATACATACATCTTGTTAACACCCTCTATGTCCCCAAAAGCCATCATAGATTCCCGTTGGGTTAGGGAAGAGAAAAGACTCACTAAAAGACCGGTAACAGATATGAGTACATCTGATAATGAGGTATCCCGAATAGATCAGTTGGAGAATGGTTTCGCCAAGATTATTGAACAATTGCAAGCCTTGACTACTGCCATGACAAATATGGTTGTGCCCCGTGCTGGGGGAAACTCTGAGAATGTAAGACGTGAGGAGCCTCCGAATGGGTTGGGGGATGACATCCCCGCTTTTGATGATGATATGGCTGATTATGCCACTGGGAGAACAGTTGGGTCTCAGGCAGAATTGCAGAAACTTCGTGACCAAGTAGAGTCTGTTACCCGTAAGATGAAGGGTAAGGATGAAGACTTACTAGACTATGAGGCGATGACCTTTGAGGAACAGTTGCATGCTCAGTTCAGAATGCCCGACATGGCCAAATTTAACGGGAATGAGGATCCGAGGGTCCATCTTCGTCAGTATGTTTCAGTTATGAGTTTAGTGGGTTTATCCAAGCGCCAGGTCCAGAAAATGTTCGGGATGTCGCTCGAGGGGGCACCCGTAGTTTGGTATCACAGCCTTGAGAAAAAAGTTAAAGAAGATTGGAAGGAATTGGCAGATGCATTTCTAAAACAGTATGTTACAGACTTAGAGATTGACTTGTCACTCCGTGATTTGGAGAACACTAAGCAGAAGCCGGAAGAAAGCTTCAAGGAGTATGTAGACCGCTGGAGGAGCCAGCTTCTGAAGATGTAGACTCGGCCCTCTGAGAAGGACCAGATTAAAATGATCATCAAGGGCACTAAGCCCTCGATCTATGGCAAGTTGAGGAGGATGACTTCAATGATTGCGGATTTCCGACAGCTGAGGGAAACTGTCATGGACATTGAAGAAGAGGAAGCCGAGAACCGGAAGTTTTATAGCCAGAAGAAGAGAGCTTTTTGGGGGTCCTCCGAAACCAAGCCCACCACTGCCGAAGTCGCTGCCATCAGAAACAGGCAATTATCCAACCTTGGTAGACCTTTGTCGAAGGTGTTTGAAAAATTGCAGGGACAAGGACTCTTGAAACCCTTAGAAGGCAAACCACTTCCACACCCCTCACCGCCACACATAAATGTGAACCTTTATTGTCACTTCCAACAGCTACATGGCCATGACACCGACAATTGCACCCTCCTCCTCAGGCAATAAATCCAAGACCTCATAGATTCCCATAAATAACCTGATCCAAGAAAATAACAACCTAACACAAACAGAAACCATCTACCAAACTACCACTCTGCTCCACCACCCACCTACATGATCAACTCTGACCTACCCGAAACCTTTGTCCTCCAACTCTCAACCAACAGGCTTCTTACATTGAGATAGAAGATGGCAGTATTGAAGAACCATAGACTGGAAAAAAAAAAAAAAAAGACAATGCCGCAAACAATGAAGATATTTTCCTTGGTTTATTTGATTGCAATCCTGCATTTTTAATAAAGACATTGATTTAGTCTACATGTTCGAACCATTTTCTTAAATGATAATAAAGATGTTCATTTCGCTGAATCTCTTCTGCAATATGAGTATATTTGAGAAAAGTATTCAACCTTGGTACTATGGAATCCAGTGATGAACACGGGGAACCCTCGAAATAAGCAAATAGAAAAGATAAGATAGACATTCAGAAATTGAGAAATAGAGGTAGTGAAAATATCAGACTTGGAAGGGAAGTAGTTCACCGAGCCGATCAACGTAGACAGATTGAAACAACAGCTTACCTGAGGAAAAGAAGACTGAGCAGTCGCCAAGAGAATTAGCAGAAGACCTAACCCAACTGGATGGGAAACTCATTCACGCATGCATGCATACACGTAACATATTTTGCATTCCTTTTTGTGTTTTGTGTTTGTTTTTTTGTATTCCCAGGTTTTGAAGAAGAAAAGATAAAGCGGCAAATGAAAGCCAATCAGAAGCATCAATATAACATCAGCAGTTTACGGACGAGTCCTAGGGTTGAGGCCCATATCAGTATCAATCTGGGGCGAGGCCCACATCAGTAACAGTGTTAGGGCGAGGCCCACATCAGTTTCAAGGCCGAGGCCCGCATCAGTACCAGTCTTAGGGATGAGTCACAGGGTTGAGGCCCATATCAGTATTAATCTGGGGCGAGGCCCACATCGGTAACAGTGTTGGGGCGAGGCCCACATCAGTACCAGTTTGGGGCGAGGCCCATATCAGTAACAGTGTTGGGGCGATGCTCACATCAGTTTGAGGGCAATGCCCACATCAGCTTTAATCTAGGGGCGAAGCCCATATCAGTACTAGTTTGGGGGCGAAGCCCACATCAGTACCAGTTTGGGGAGAGGCCCACATCATTATCAACATCAGTTTTGCAAGGTATGACACTCTGGGGGCGAGGCCCATATCTTTATCAGAATCAGTCTGGCCGAGTATGGGACTTTGGAATGGCAATCCGAGAATGGAACAAGGTTCGAGAATGAACAAGCTGAGAATGGAAATCCAAGAATGAACAAAGTCGAGAATGGCAATCCAAGAATGGAGCAAGGTTCGAGAATGAACAAGCCGAGAATGGCAATCCAAGAATGGAGTAAGGTTCGAGAATGAACTAGCCGGGAATGGCAATCCGAGAATGGAACAAGGTTCGAGAATGAACAAGCCGAGAATGGCAATCCAAGAATGGAACAAGGTTCGAGAATGAACAAGCTGAGAATGGCAATCCGAGAATGGAACAAGGTTCGAGAATGAACAAGCCGAGAATGGCAATCTAAGAATGGAGTAAGGTTCGAGAATGAACAAGCCAAGAATGGTAATCCGAGAATGGAACAAAGTTCGAGAATGAACAATCCGATAATGGTAATCCGAGAATGGAGCAAGGTTCGAGAATGAACAAACTAAGAATTACACTTCGAGAATGGAGCACGGTTCGGGAATGGACCGCCTCACAGTAACGATTCAATAATGGACCACCTCTCATCAACCCGGTTCGAGAATGGACCACCTCACAACAAAATCAACTCAACTCATCTCGAGGCAGCAGACGAGTCAGGTAAGTGAAAATGCATTACATAACTTTGATAGGATTATTCAAAGTCACACACTGCACAAGTCCCATCAAAGTGAGGGCGACTGTAGGCATTGAATTTTTGCATGTGAAACCCGATGATGAGTCTCAGTTGGAGGCACTACCTTTTTAGTTAAGGATATTGCAAGAAACGGTCGTCGGAAGGGAATCGGTATTTCGTTAGATCCTTATTCACTTGTTTAGCGTCAAGCTCACTTGTTGGACCTCCGTTTAGAGCACCTTTGGCCCAAAAAAAAAAACCTAACCCACCAAAACAAAGCCCACAACACCACCACCTAGGCCCACACGCCCATCACCCTAAAATACACACAAATTAAATCAAATATTAATTAAATTAAATATTAACTAAATAAAATATTAATTAATTGATATAACAAATTAAATAAAACATAAAATATAATTATACCAAATTAAAATATTGTAACTTCCTAACTTAAAATATTATATACTAAATTAAATAAATATAATGCCTAATTAAAATCAATCATAACCAATTAAAAATATTGACTTCCTAACCTAACAAATTAAATGCCTAATGAACACCAATCAAATATTCAACCTTCCTTATTCACCAAAATTTATCCCCCCAATCAATCAAATCATTTCCTTATTTGACACCAAATCCAATATTTTCCTTGTGAGACAAGGGGAAACCCTAGCCCTTATCTATATAAGCAACCCAAAACCAAAGCCAACACCCTCTCCAATCTCTCACAATTCACGCCCATACATACCCAAGAAACCCTATCTCTCACTCACGGCAATAATGCACACAAAATAATAAACCCACCCGACACAGCCCTTGCCTTCCATTCACGACAAACAAACAACAAAAAATAAGCCCACGCTGACCAGCCATGTTCACGCCCCTAACCTTGCCTCACTCTCGGCCATCCCACAAAGACACACGGACACTGCCAGCCACACCCACTCACTCACTCTAGACAACCACGTGAACCATCAAGCCCACTCACGGCAAAACAATAAAACCTAAAATAACAACCCTTCACTGCCTCTCCCACATCGCATAGCCAACAAATCTTCACGTACACTAGCCAATAAACTCAGGTCATACACAGCCCCATCCAGCCACCATATTCACCTCACACACAGCCCCAAACTGCATGGAACTGCACCTAAAAAACTGCCCAAAACAGTCCCCAATTTAGCCTTAAAACAGTCCACAAATTGCCTAAAACAGTGACCAAAATACGGCAGCAAAACGGAGTCAAAACAGTAGCTTGAGCAGCGAAACAGTGAGGTAAAACGCAAACCATTGAACCAGAAAAGTTGAGGAGCTTTAACCATTCCGATCTCCGTGAAACACAAGTCCGAAAGTCGACGAAAAAGGTTAGACCTAAGGGTATTCTTCACATCCGTTTTCAGTTGTATTTTTATTATTTATTGAGTTTCGTTTGCATGATTATTATGGAGTGATGCATGTTGTGGCCTTTGAATAGATAAAAAAATGCATGTATTGTGGCCCTTGAATAAAATGAAAAGTGTGTCGCCTCTCGTGGTATATAGGATGGAAACCCGGACATAAATTTCATAGCCGATTCCGAATGGACGGTAGTATGATCTGTACTCGGGATACAACTCCACGTACCACTTGAGTAAACGACGCATATTTCGTTTTATGTTGTTTTGATTTGTTTATTATTCGCTACTTGATTTTCGCATGTTATTTTTATATGCATGATGTGATCGAGCGCATGGGCTTAGTAAGTCGGATTAAAGATCCCCTATTTTGAGGGGTTAAAACCCTTTACCACGATGATTTGCCGTGCCAGTTGATGAATATTCAGTTGAATGTAAGATGTGTTCAATCGGGTATACGAAGTCCGATGCTATTGTCTTTATTTTTTACATGCATGATGCGATCGAGCGCATGGGCTTAGTAAGTCGGATTAAAGGTCCCCTATTTTGAGGGGTTAAAACCCTTTACCACAATGCTTTGCCGCGTCGGTTGATGAATATTTGGTTGAATGTAAGATGTGTTCAATCGGGTATAAGAAGTCCGATATCATTGTCTTTACTTTTTATATATGTATTGTGTTGATTGCGCATGGGCTTAGTAAGTGCGATTAAAGGTCCTCTATTTTGAGAGGTTAAAATCATTTACCACGATGCTTTGCCGCGCTTTTAGCCCGTTATTATTTATTAGATGTCATCTATTCATCCGTTCATGTATGTGTCATGTTGTTTACTGTATTTTGGAGGTCACTGCTGTAACCCCGTTCGAACGCGTTTTGGAACGCCGCACGAACACATGTTTTCTGTCTGGTCCCGTTCGAACGCGTTATCAAACGCTATACGAACGCGAACCTTCTGTTTACCGTTCGAACGCGTTTACGAACGCTACACGAACGCGAATACACTGAATTGAGTCATTTGCATCACATGTCATGTATAATTGTTTCTTAGGTGATTTCTCTTATATCATGTAATCAATCATATTATTTATTATCCCTGCGTCTATCTGTTTGATGTGTTCATGAGATGGTATTCAAGCATAATTAGGTTATTAGTATGTCACTTGGTTCTTAGGCATGATTTAGCCTATTTGGTTGTTTATTTTCAAGCATGATTAATCGTTTTGTTTTGCGTTTGGAATTTGCATTATGTTTAGGTTGTTCTTTGTTTTCCGCATTATATGATCGAAGCATGTTCATGAGATTGCCGTGTGCTATTGCATGTTTGCCGTTATGATGATTACTTTCATGCATGTGAACTTAGAAGTATAATACTCTTGGAAATATGTTGCTTAGGCTTGGTAAGATTATTGCACAAATCATTTTATTACAAGTGGCATAAGTAAGGGACCATTCCGAACCCAACGGTTTGAGGTCTTCCCTTGCGATGGGTGAGTGCGGCCTTAAATCTTTGTCCCGGTTCACACCGGGTGGCGACTCCATTATTCTCCGGTTTAGTCCCCCGCGGGCTACTCCGTACTCCCAACCGGACCACGAGCCCGGGACAGCATGCGTCGCCCAGTTTGTGTTCCCACAGTGACGTTGCTGCTAAGAATGTTGACCAAACATCCCTTGTAATGACTTCAGCATTTGAGTATCTGTAGCCATTGGTTCGTAATTTATATTGGAAATAATCTTTATGAGACTTAATTTGATTTGGAGAGATCTTTGATTGTCTTTATTATATTGAAATATAATTAAAGCAATCTTATACTTATAAATATAGGTGAAATTCGGCCAAGGCTTACAACTCTTCTCCCTTGGCCGAATTTTGTAGCATTCTCTCTTTTGGATTAGTCCCAAATTGTTACAAGATTAATTTCAAGAAAACTTATTTCTTGAATCTTTAATCTAAGATTTCAACATCCTAGAAAAGAAAATGAGTTTCTTTGTTCTCAAAGTGGGAGCAATTTATTCGTTGAGGAGTTCTAGTGTGCTAATTAAAGGTGCAACGCTTGGTGCACTACTACGAGGGGAAACTCAAGAATGAAGTTCAAGAAGGTTTAGGAAAATAATAAACGCATTGAGGTATGATTATTTTATCATTAAGTTTTATTTATGTTGATAAATAAAATTTTTTGCATGCATGTTAAAATTAATAGAGATTAATTTAATAATA
This sequence comes from Zanthoxylum bungeanum, assembly GCA_019454045.1. Lineage (NCBI taxonomy): Eukaryota > Viridiplantae > Streptophyta > Magnoliopsida > Sapindales > Rutaceae > Zanthoxylum > Zanthoxylum bungeanum. The sequence goes on from SKCR01039355.1 coordinate 15,572, forward strand.
TATTTGTTTACATCAATAACGATATAATCACAATTCTTAAAATTAAAATTATTTTGACTGAAATTTTAAATTTCAATGACATAAATATTTTTTGTTCTAAGTATTATGGTTGGTGCTCAGAGTATCAATCCGAATTGTATTTATGTTCGATTCATAAATACGAACAATTTCTTTTTTCCATAATATTACTTATTTAATGGTAGCACATCTTGTCTTTTATACATATATTCGATCTAATTGCGATTAAATATCTGGTTATGATTAGATTGAAACTAAATCTGATTTAGTGATACGTATATATTTGACAAAGACCCTAGGATTTACAATGTAATGCGCAGTTACAACGTAGTTTGTAATTGACATTGGGAAGCGCACTATAAGATGTATATCCTTAAATAAAGTTCCTGATCAAGATTTACTAACACAGGTCGGTTAGTAAAATTCGCTGAGATCAGTACATGTCGAATATCGTGACTTGGTCCGATGGTTTATCCCAATAAACCATGAGTCTCGGGAGACTCGTATAGACATGTAGGTGTTTATTTGATAAACACTGAACGACTCACTGAAGATTTCCTAATAGATGGTACACCAACGTCAATATGAATCTTCTCGAGTTGAGCGAGCATAGTGATCCTTCGACTTGAGATACCAATGTGGATATATGAGTTGTCCTCCACACTTTGATGACAGTCACATCACCGATCTATTTAGATCAGACATCCGCATGTTCGTTGGGTGTGGACTGATGCTCATGATATCCTGTGCGTATCAAGATAGAATCTGTCAGTCATGTGTACGGGGCATAGGCATCCTACACGTGTTTGCAATCTAGTAAATCCATGGCTGTGGTATAACTTCGGAAATCAGTTCTGAGTGTTATTTAGAGATCGTTTTTATCTATATCCTAGGTATAATATGGATAGCCAATGACAGAGGGATTATACGTATACAATGACCTCGACTTGTATAGTTTTAGCGAGATTATCTGTGGTCGTCATAATTTACGAGTGGGTGAATTATGGACACGAAATTAGATTCTGTGATGAATAAACCTAAACTTAGAGAGTCCCACAATATGAAGTGTACTCGTTGAGCACTTGGACAACACGTTATGAATAATACTGATTATTCATAATATTTTATCGGATTAAATTAGTTAATTCAAATCGTTTAATCGGTAAACAAATTTACACATGCCGGGAAAATTTTGGTCTTTCTAATGTGTATTTATATTTGATACATAATTAGATTAGATACATATTTATTAATAAATAATGGCATGACACTTTAAAAGTAAATAAATAATTGGTCTAATTAATGAATTAGATAATTTACTTTTTACTTTACAAGTATAACAAGCCTATTTGTTCTTAAATGTTATATATGTTTTTTATTAAGCCAAGTGGTTGGCTTTATCACCAAGTATTTTTAATATGATTAAAAATACATATATTTGGCCATTTTTGCTAAGGGTGGCAGAAAAGCCCGAAGCCCGGCCCGGCCCGAGGTGGAAAAAGCCCGGGCCGGGCCAAAATAAAAAAAAATAAAAAAAATAAAAAAATATATTTTTTAATATGTTTGTATCATTTTTATTTGTTTTTAGCATTTAAATTGTTAATTTATCAATGAAATTTGTGATTTATTTATAAATTGTATTTGTATATAGTGTAAATGTATTTTATATTTATAAATTTTTTTAATTTTTTTTAAAAATCGGGCCCAAAAAAAGCCCGGGCCCATGCTTTTTTTTTGTTGGCCGGGCTCGGGCCGGGCTTGGCAAAGCCCGGGCCGCCCGTCCCGTTGCCACCCTTAATTTTTGCTCCATTTTTCACGCCACTTTTTGGCAAAATAAAAGGTAGGTTTTTTCCTTTCCTTTTGGCAGTGAGTATGGCCGAATATAGCCTCTCAAAATGTCTTCCAAAATGCCAAAATGAGAGAGTGAAAGAATCAAACCAAGAACAAATTTTGAAGAAATTTTGAAGATTAAAAGGTAATCTTCAATACTCTTTAATCTAGAAATTGTTTCTTTATTTTCTTGTGTTTTCTTCAATTGTTGTAGAGATTATTATTCACTAAATTTGGGGCTTTTTAATATGGTTGATGTTTTGAGAAGCTAGAAGCATGTGTAAATGTATATTGAACTATATTAAAGTAATTTGAGTTCAATTTGTTGTTGGATAACCTTGTTGTCATTCTAGAGTGTGATAATCACTCTTATTATGCCTAGAATTGTTCTAGAGTTCTTCATGTGTGGATGGCTTTGAATGAATGTTAGATTAATTAGATTAATCTTGCTAAAAATTGGATTTAAAGCATGTTAAATGGACTATTTTTGTGCTCACTGTTTTGGCCTGAAAATATGGAAATTTGTGATGAAAAGTAAGTCATTTAAATGTATTGGATGTCTTTTGGGTGTTGGAACAATTGCCGGAAATTGTTTCAGAGTTGAAATAAGCAAAAATGGCGAAAAACGGTGTTATCGGGTGACTTTTGAGCCAATCGAGTGACGGCTGCTCAAACAGTGAATTGGTCACTGTTCGGGCAGCCCATGAACTGCCCTAGCACTGTTAGGGCTGACCTGGGCAGCCCTCATGTGTATTGGATGGTCGGTTCGGTCAAAAATGAGTTTTATGTCATTTTGCGGAAAAAAAAAAAAAAAAAACGTTTTCATAAAAAGTTTGCGACGTTTCTTAACTATTTATGCCGTTATTTGATATCGAATAAATAAGTTTAGATGAAATATGAATAAATTATTCATATTGAATATTGAATAATTTATTCGGTAATTTAAAAAATTTTAAAATTACGATTTCGCCCAAACAGCGCTTCTGCCACGCTCTTTGCCCAAAACCCCCCAATACTATTTGCAAAACCTTAGGAGATATACTTCAATAACTTTATTATTATCTATAATTTTTCAACAGTCTGATATTAGTTTAAAATTTTATCTTTCAGGTTCAGGAAATTTGATCTGACAGCGGGAAAATCGATGGAAGTGAGTCATTAGGAGCTGTCGGCGGCACTGCCGTCCCTCTGAAGCCTCCTCCTGGAATGCCTCCTCTGAAGCCACCCTGCTCCTCGACCACCGCCACGTATGTCAGGGGTTCCTGGAATATCCATCTTCTAATGAAGGAGGGAGATGTTGGTTCCTCCCCTAAAACCAAGCTGACACTATTCTTTTGGGATCAAGTTCTAGCCAATCCAGATAATACAAAGGTTTGGCATCAGATTAAATCAGTATTACTATTATTCTTCTTCAGATTAATAATACATTGCTGAAGAAGAATTGAAGCTTAGGTTGTACAATGGTCAACAGCTGAGCTGTTCTTGAAAGCCTTGACTGACTTTCCATTCTCTTTCAAACACTTGGAACCCTGGAGGTAAGACCTTGGATTTTAATTTGTATTACTTCTAGGATATGCTATTTTGCTTTATACTGCTCTATAAAGTTCTGTTGCTTTAAATGTATAAAGACATTTAGATTCCAATATTTGTTATATCACAAAAATCACATTATTTTCAGAAATGTCATTTAAACTCCCTTTTTGAGACATATAGACACCATAATTTAAAAAAGGAAATAAAATTTATGCGACCATATATGAAAACAAAAAGATATCGCTAAATCTTATAGTTTATCTGTCCTTTTCCCATGGAAAAATAATAAAAGAAAGTGAGATTTAATAATTCATGCCAAATAATGGTGTGAAGTACGTAAATTACCCTTGCGTATCATATTTTAAACTTGTAACTTTTTTTGAGGCATAATCTACATGATGTCTAAAAAAGGTTTAAAATGGGCAGGATCTTGGTAAGTTAGTTAATCTTACATATTGTCATTCCTTGCCATATGAAGCTCTGGTTAAGTTAAAACATTCTTCAAAGAGATTCAAATTTTTATTTCATCAAAATTAATTAACGTAAAATAATTAATACAGTGCTTATAAGCGCATAAGATCAGTATGCATAAAAGTTTAAAACAATTCTTCTTCTATTAAGTGACTAATAGAGATGATTTATACACAAGATAAATACTTGAAATCCTAGAAACTACTAACACAAACTTGAACCTAATTATCAAACTCCCCCAAAAAAAAAAAAAAAAAACCAGCAACAAACTAACTAAAAAAACATTAAAAAGGGCATGTCACAACACAAATTAACAAAGTGTTGTTCATTTCAATTTCAAATGAAGAAAGTGTCATCACTCATCATCAGCAGCCTTGGACCCTGAAGTTCCAGTCTTCTTGGGAAGAAGAAGGTTGTGGATATTGGGCATCACCCCACCATTAGCAATGGTAACATCTCCAAGAAGCTTGCTCAGCTCCTCATCATTCCTCACTGCCAATTGGATATGGCGTGGGACAATTCGAGTTTTCTTGTTGTCTCTTGCTGCATTTCCAGCTAATTCCAGAACCTAAAAAGCCAAAAATGTAAGAGATTAAAATCTGAAACTTCCATTAACAAAATCTCAAAACCCTCCAACTTTTCTGCTATTAGTGAATCAATTACATCAACATCATATGAAACTCTAAACCCATATTAAAGGAGTTAATTTTATAATTTACAAATTATTTTAACTACAAAGTAAAAGCAATGTTTCAGAGTAAATAAAAAAGTCATCCGGACCCTTAAAATCCCTAATCTCACATTGAAGATACATAACTAACTATAAAATCAAAATTACCAAAAAAAAAAACTTTAAAAATTATCATACCCTGATCAAAAAACCCTAATTTCATAAATTATTTGACAAAACCATAATTAAAAAATCAAAATTACAACAAATTAAACAAGTATGCAGATCTAAAGAAACCCTAATGTCAGAAACAGCAAAATTTCCAAACCTCGATTCAAAACTTTATATTATAAACAAATTATAAGATACAAAATCAAGAAGGATAGAAAATAACAGAGAGACCCAAAATTTACCAAACAATATCAAATTCGGAAACCCTAGATCTTTAATTAAAATATCAACAGTCAAACCAACAAACGAGCAAAAGAATTAGAGTCAAGAGAGAGACGATACCTCTGCGGCGAGATATTCAAGGACGGCGGCGAGGTAAACCGGAGCCCCGGCGCCGACCCGCTCAGCATATTTACCGGCTTTGAGGAACCTGGCAATACGACCGACGGGGAACTGAAGCCCCGCTTTGCTACTACGTGAGGTGGCCTTTTTCGCCGCCCCGGATCCGAGAGTCTTGCCCCGACCCGCCATCTTAAGAGAAGCCCTTAACAAGGAAAAATATTCTTAGTTGTTTAATAGAAAGTGCCGCGAGATAGGCTAAGCGTGTTTCTTCTACTTAGATGGGGAATTGGGGTTTGGGGTATTTATAAAGCGATGATGTGAGGAACTGACAAACGGGAGCTGAGTACGAGGATTGATATGGTTAGCCGTTAGATTAAGAGTAAAGGGACGGTTTAGATTTGATTTCCTTTGGTTCACCGCTTTTTTTTTGAGGAGTTTTTGGTGGTTTTGGTTAAATTGGACTGTCTACGTGTCACGGCCGAAGGATTAAGTTTAACACGACGTTTTTAATTTAATTGACGAAATTGCCATTGGTGACTGGGGAGTGCGAATATTATGTTTACCATTTTAGTCCTAACTAAACTTAAAATTTGCATTCTAACATTGGGGAGGGTTTTTTATTAAATTCTCCCAAGTGAATCGTATATTTCTCATTTACTTCTAACTAAATTTAAAATGATTAAATTAACTAGTACATGGTCCGTACTTTTTACGAGTTGAATATATATTTTAGGCATTGAGTGAGTTAGATTGGAGGTCAGTGGCATCTTCTACTGAAACGGTGAGGAGATAGTTGTGTCTGTACACGACAGAGATAATAAAGATGTTGGTGATAGATTAGCCACGTAGAGTGTGGATGTTATAGCTACGGGTATGCAGCAGCTCCAGCGTACTATGGACATATTGGTGCAACTCCTTACAAGTCGGTAGCAACATTTGGGCCCAATGTCGAAAGCTTCAATACCTTTAGTTCCAGTACGACTTTTAGTTATTCCTTCCCCGAAAGATCAGACGATATCGCTGCTACTTATGACAGATCCACTTTTCCAATAGGCAAGTCCCTCTACCCCACCCTAACAGCCTTGTCTTGAACCAATTCAGACTGCTCGGAGACAAGGGTTGGTAGTTTCACTGCAAGACTTTTGAAAGTTATAGCTACCCACTTTTCCAATGATATAGCCCTCAACTGATTCTTGTGGTTTTATTGAGGTGTCAGATCGAATATGTACTGCCCTGAGATGCTCTCCAGTTTGAGCAATCCTCCCTCAGAGTGTGAGAGATGCGAGAGCACGAGAGTTTGAGCAGTTAGTGGTGGAGTTGGTGTTTGGAGCGTCAATCTGAGCGTCAAAGAATCACTATGTTACTCAACGCGAGAAGATTCTTATTGACGTTGGTGAACCATCTATTAGGTAATCTTCGGTGATTCGTTCAGTTTTTATCAAATAAACACCTACACGTCTATACGAGTCTCCCGAGACTCATGGTTCATTGAGATAAATCATCGGACCAAGTCACGATATACGACATGTACTGGTCTCAGTGGATTTTTAATAACCGACTCGTGTCAGTAAATCTTGACCAATAACTTTATTTGATAATATATATATCTAGTAGTGGCACTTCCCAATATCAATTACAAGCTACGTTGTAATTGCGCACTACATTATATATTATCGGGTCTTTGTCTAATATATATATATATATATATATATATATATACACTAAACATGATTTAGTTTCAATCTAATGAATTAGATCGAATATATATAATAAAAGACATGAGGTGCAACCATAAATAAGTAATATAATGGAAAAAAGTATTGCTAAGAATCAGACATAAATACGATCCGGATTGGCGCTTCAAGCATTATCTCTCACAAACTGAATTTTTATTCTCTATTAAAGCAAATCAACACAATCGGTCATCGATTGATGGTACTCAATTCTATGCTAATGTCCGCTAGAGTTGTAGTGAATATGATATTGGGTGAGGATTCGGTATCGACCAGTACCTGTTTGATCATGTAATTTGCCACCTGCAAAGATACAACAAGAGAATCATGATGTGGGTTTATCAGACATGAGTTCTTGTCATCTGTGAACCTAGTAGTCAAGTTGGTTAAAGTCTCTTTAAGCGACTTTGTAGACTAAGACTTTCCAGTCGACCCTTCTCTTGTGTGTCTCTTGGCGGCTGAGTATATGATACCAATGATTTCAGAACCTTCAGTGATATTGACTATGTTGTCAATTTGGGGTGGTGGAGAAGGTCAATCATCTCTTTCGCTCTTCCATTCTCTTCAGGAAAATATGTTATTTCCTTTTTCTGTAAGAAAGTCTTTGAGGTACCTTTGTCCAGCAGTTCAAGCACCTCCAATCTCAGGGCTACGCAATCAGCAGTCAGATGCCATAATTTTAATGGAATTCGCATCATTTTTTCGTATCTTTCTTGGATGACCCTTCCATTGGACACTCTAGCCATCGTATTGATCCTCTCATCTTCCTTAGAATGGAGATCAAATCCCAAGTGATAGAGTGAAGTTATAGTCTGGGATTCTTGGTCGACCGGATGAAGACTGACGCCGTACTGTATAGGCCGAAGGCCTACACTTATAATTCATGTTTATAGGGCGATGGTCTTTTGCTTATGAGACATTTCAGTCTGCTGACTGATAGGTCCTCATATCATAATCCTTCGGTCGTTTGGAATGGTTTGAAGTCTTCTCTTCACGACGGTTACTAGGACCGTCATGTTTCTTGTTCCTCTTATCGACTTGTACTCGGGTCATTGCTGGGTCCAAGTTGTAACACTTGAATTTAGCCAGCTTCTTGTATAGTCCACTGTTTACCAGTATATCATTATGAAAGGCTTCGACTGCTATTGGCTAGTGAATGTGAGTTATGGAAATCAATTCCTTATTGAAACATGCGACGTAGCTTCGCAATGATACCCTCTTTCACTGCTGGATCAAATTCAAGTCGTCCATGGTCATCTCGAACTTGCACAAGCTTGCAAAGTGCTCTATATATTTGTCTGCTAGTTCATGGTAGGATCTGATGGATCAATAGGAAAGAATAATTTATCAGGTCAAGCCTGGGCTTGCTAATGTCTCTTAGAATCATCTACACATGCTGGTTCATGTTGGTGTGATGTGATGGCTATAGACATCATCTTGTACTTATAATGGATTACATTGTCGTCGGGGTCAATAGACCCATTATTAAGTCTCATGTCTGGAGGGTTAAACTTACGGGGGAGTTCTACCGAAATGATAGACTCGAGTAAGGGTGTGTCTGAGATCATTCCTACCTTACTCTTCTTGATCAATAGTCTTACACCTGATAGGTTAGAGAGGATGGGTGGTTGATGCCTCTGTGAGTGGTCTATTGTGTTGGACAATTATGACCCATATCATCACTATTTGTAAAAGACATGATGTTTTTGTACAAGTTAACTATGTGACAAAGGAAATTGCTCTTTTATCATTTTGTAATTGGATTACTTGGATATATAAATGATAAAAGTCCATATGATTAGTACCAGATTAATAAGATATGAGACATTATTAATCCACGAAAAGTTTAAATCATTAAATATCCCTAGTTGTAGTATTATCGAGACTGGACATCGATAATGTGAAATAGACTAGTATTACACTTGTGCGCGTTATGGAAGCTTAACGACATAGTTCTCATATATTTAAGTATTGGATACTTATGCAAGTGTGATAGGAGGTTCTGTTAGCCGTTGGACCGGGAACAGCTTCGCTCTGGATAGACCCCTCGGAGTCTCATTGGTATTATGACTATGTGTCTATAGGAATCCGAATTAGGGTAGGTGTATGTGGTCTTAACCTGAGACTTGCATCGCTAATACTTGTGACAATCAGTACGCTTTGGTTTTGGTCGTCCGGAGCTTTAACAAGTTTAGTGTACGCCTCTTCTGGGTTTACTGAGAATCGTAGTGTATTGGGTGTGATGTCAAGATGGAAGTATCACTTCAGTCATATGGAGATAATGATAACGTAGGATACAGAACTAGTACTCTTAAATGTTGCAGCTATCGGGATAGTATGACTAGGTCATGATTATCCGATTACAGAGACTAGTTGCTAGTGATCCGATATATGCTTCGTACGGGGCAGACACAATTCCAACCCTAGTCCTAACATGTGACATCCAATATTGGATCGTATTACGCAATACAATGTATACTACGCCTGATAAAGATTATATATTCCTCGTTGAATATTTCTGGAGAATTGGGTAGGCACGGTGATTTGCTAGAAGCCAATCATGTCTTGTAAATCGGTAAGAACGTGCTATCGGGTACACACGTGTTCGGATAGTCCGATGACCGTATTTACTGCCAACATATCCAGGGATCTCTTGGGTCGCTTCCCAAAGATTCACCGATGACATTTGACTCGAACAGAATTAATCTGGGATTAATTATGAGAGAGAAAATTAATCTGGGATTAATTGCGGCAAAAATTAATCTGGGATTAATTCGACTAGAAGAGAGAACGCGATTTATTTAGAATTAATCGGAAAAATAAATTTAATAGTTAAATTGGATTTTACTATTTAATTTATTTAATTGGGCTAAAATAATATATCAGATATATTAATTGAAATTGGATTTCAATACGGAATTAAAATTAGATTTTAATTCAAGCGAATGAATTAATTTGGGATTAATTTGTAAGCGACTTTCGTAATAATTTTGCTAGGCATTATTATTTAATTAAATTGGATTTAATTATTTAGCGACGGAAAACTCGTTTAATCAGATTAAACGAACCCGAGCCCAAAGTGTGTTGTACAAGCCAACTTAAATTTATAATTTAAATTGGGTGGGACCCACATCACTTACATCAACTTGTCACTATTTGTGATGGAAGTGGTTGAGCTTATTAATTGGATTAATTGCTCAACACACTAACCAAAAATCAAGGTGTGATGGAAGTGGTTGGATAAAGTAAATTGGATTTATTACAACTTACCTACCAAGTTTAAAAGGTTAATTGTTTTTGGAAAACACTAACTATTCACATTTCTTCTCTCTTTCTTGCCTTGGCCGAACAAGCCTCTTCTTGTTCTTGAAATTTTTTTGCAAAATTTCATCCTAGCTAGCACTTAAGGAGTCAAAGAAAGGTGATAGGGAAACTCAACATTGAGTTTGGAATTCAAAATAAAAGCTTGGAGCTTCTACATCCATGGAAAAGTTTTGAACTTCAACCAACCAATGTAAGTATTCCGCAACTTTCTTTGGTAAATTCACACTTGAATCAATGTTTAGGATCCTTGGGCTAGTCTTAGAGACACTAACATATTGAGGCTGATATTGAAGTCCTCGGTTCTGAGAAGTTGAGGTGAGGCCATCTGTTCCAACTGCCTTTGGAGACTGATGTTGGTGCTCCACATTGCGACATTTTCTTCTTCCAAAACCTGCAATCGCTCTTGTAGAGTGGCCAATTGAGTAGACGTGGTTTCATGGGTGTCTTCATTTTCGAAAGTCATGGTGTTGGACAATTATGACCCATAGCGTCACTATTTGTAAAAGACATTGTGGTTTTTGTACAAATTAATTATGTGACAATGGAAATTACATTTTATCATTTTGTAATTTGATTACTTAAATATATAAATGATAAAAGTCCTTATGATTAGTTCCGGATTATTAGATATGAGACAATATCAATCCATAAAGGTTTAATCATTAAATATCCCTAGTCGTAGTATTATCGAGACTGGACATCGATAATACGGAATAGACTAGTATTGCACTTGTGCGTGTTATGGAAGCGTAAAATCATAGTTCTCATATATTTAAGTATTGGATACTTATGTAAATGTGATAGGAGGTTGTGTTTACCGATGGTACGAAAACAGCTTCGCTCTGGATAGACCCCTCGGAATCCCATTGGTAATATGACTATGTGTCTATGGGAATCCGAATCAGGGTAGGTGTATTTGGTCTTAACCTGAAACTTGCATCGCTAGTACTTGCGACAATCAATAGGCTTTGGTTTTGGTTGTCCGGGACTTTAACAGGTTCTGTGTACGCCTCTTATGGGTTTATTGAGAATCGTAGTGTATTGGGTGTGATGTCAAGATGGAAGTATCACTTCAGTCATATGGAGATGATGATCACGCAGGGATACAAAATTGGTACTCTAATATGTTACAACCATCGGGATAATATGACAAGGTCATGATTATCCGATTAAAGAGACTAGTTGCTTGTGATCCGATATATGCTTCGTACGGGGCAGACACTATTCCAGCCTCAGGCCTTGCATGTGACATCTGATACAGGATCGAAATACGTAATACTACGTATACTACGCCTGATAAAGATTATATATTCCTTTAAGAATATTTCTGGAGAATTGGGTAGGCACGATATTTTGCTATAAGCCAACCATGTCTCGTAAATCGATAAGAACGTAGTACGAGGTACTCACGTGTTCGGATAGTCCGACGACCGGATTTATCGTCAACATATCCAGGGATCTCATGGGTTGCTTCCCGAAGATTCACCGATGATGTATGATTCGAACATAATTAATCTAGGATTAATTACGGAGAGATTTTATATGAGATAAAATACTATTAGAAGAGAGAGAACGATTAATTTGGAATAAATCGATAAAATAATATATTCGATATATTAAATGAAATTAGATTTCATAACGGAATTAAAATTAGATTTTAATTCGGGCAAACGAATTAATTTAGAATTAATTCGCGAGCGACGTAAATAGTAATTTTGCTAGGCATAATTATTTAATTAAATTTGATTTAATTACGTCGCAACGGAAAATTCGTTAATTCAGAATTAACGAACCCGAGCCCGGGAGTGTTTGCGGGCCCACTCGTATTTTGAATTCAAGTGGGGCCCACAAGTCACATCTCATAGTCATTTAATCAACTTTTTGTTGATGGGTTTTGGTGGGTTGTTGGTGACTTGTCCAACACACCAAGTTGGTGAGATGAAAGACATATACCAAATATTGATTTTGGTATATCATTAATTTGTTTTTGGAAATCAAATTGGTTAATAAAAATTCATCTCTTTTCTTCTCTCTTCACACGCCACTCTATCTCTCTCAAAATCTCCCAATGTCGAGAGTTACAAGGAGGGACTAGGGGATTTTTGTTGCAATTTTCTCCATTTCTAGCACGTCAAAGAATCATTCAAGGTGATAGGGAAACCATTCCCAAGAGCTTGAAATCAATCTTAAAGCTTGGAGCTTGGAGATCAACTTCAAAGAGGAGATCTTGGAGGACTTCTCAAAGGCAAAATTTTTGTGATCAACACATCCTACAACCGTTCATTGTAAGTATATTTCCGCTATAATTTATCTTGTATTCACTTGATTTCATGCTTTATATGATCTTGGGATGACCTTAGAAACCCAACAATGGTATCATGGAGCCTATTTGAGCATGAAATTGAATTTATGGTTTATACTAAAATTTGGGTAAATTTGATTTGAGCATGATTTGATCAAATTGTTTGTTTGAGTATGCTTGTATATTGATAACTTAGAGTTATATATGATCAATTTGATGAAAAAATAATTGGATTAATTTTCCCCAATTTTGTTGGCTTGGGCGAATGTATTAGTGCCCTAAAGTCATGGTAATTTTTGTTTTTTAAACCATTGAATGTGTTTAAAATTCATGGATAAATTGATTTGTGATTTAATTGGATTGAAATCAAAATTAATGAAAAAAATCCTTATTGCCGTGAGTTAAGAAGCATGAAAATGAGTTGATTTTATTTCAATAATGTTGGACATGTATTGATTATAATAATGCATGATTAATTAATTAAATTGATATTTTGGAAATGTTAATTTAGATAATTAATTAGTGCAACACACTTTAATTAATTAAATTATGAAATTTGGAATATTAGAATTTAATTAATTGGACTTAATTTGGAATTGGGCTAAAAATGTTGTATTTAGGCCTAATGGGCTTGGTTGGGCCAAGTTGGTTTAAGACAATTAGATTGGATCCAAATTTGGGCCTAAATCATTCCATTAAGTCCAAATATAACAAATGGGCCTTTAAACATTTAATTGGGCCTAATGGGCCAAAATTGTTTTCTTGGCAAATAGGGTGATTCCTTAATTGGGCTTTGGTATTTGGGTTTGACCCATATTGACCAAAACCCATGCCTTAAGAAATTAATTGAAAGCCCATTGGACTTTAATTAAATAAATATTGGATGTTAATTGGGCTTTGAGACCCATTAAGATTAGATTTAGAATCTAAGTCCTAAAGGCGCATTAAAAAGTGTAATTATTTAATTTGGAATTAAATATAGAATTAGTATTGAATACAAATTAAATTAGATTTAAATTGTAGTTCGATATAATTCAAGAATTCGTACTTTGAGTACTTATTCTAAAAAGAGTTGGACTTGCGCAATCAAATCGTTGTTTGAACATTTGATGATCACTTTATTCAAAGATTAATTAATTGGATTAGATTGATTGAATAACATGTTTTGTGTGAATACATGGATGTGTTGTATGAATAATGTATATCGGATTGATATTAGAAGGGAAATGGCAATTTTGGAAATTGTTGTAAATTTAGAATTTATTAAATTGGACCTGCATGTCCAGCCTTATCTCTCGATTCTTTGTAATTCTCTTCTCACCTAATTCCCCCCAATGTTAATGAAGTTTCTTTAATTGTATTATGTAATTGGGTAGAAGTTAGAATAGTGCTAGCCGGGGAGAAGAAAGTGAGTGATTTATTCTAGGAACAATTTGTGAGATATCCATCTGCATATCATTATTAATTTATTTACCGCGTCTTATTATGCTTTTAGAATGCATGCTTAAGGGTGTATGATGAGACCTAATCAAAGATAATAAATTGGTTGCCAATTTACGCGAAAAACCCTCAACAAATATTAAGCGTTTTCCTTCCATTGAGTGATTATTTCTCAAGATCCAAGATTGGCACTGGTTTGTTGGCCAAAGTCAAGACCTTTGTCCATCGCAGATGTGTTTGAATCATGAAGGCTTTGTTCCATATCGTATGTCTTGTCCAAGTTGTGATTTGTTGGCCAAAATCAAGATCACTTTTGTCCATCGACATCGATTACAAAGCTTTCCAAAATCAATGGGTTCCGCTTAACTAGAATCATTAAGCTTGTTGTGCCAAAGCTAAGGCTTAGTTGATTAAGAGGAAAAATGTTAGGAAAATATATTGGATATATTGGCATATATATTGTATATATGTTTCAGACTTGGAGGTCCACCTACCGGATCTAGGAATTGGATGAGATCCAATTGATCTTAGAGATCTACCTAGTTATATATCATACAGCTTGTAAGCCAAAGTCAAGGTTGTGTGTTATTTAACGGGATCCTAGCCCACTAGGAAACTAGGTTTCCCGAGTACTCAACAGAGGGTTAGAGGCTCGCTGAAAAATAGTGGGAGACCAGTATTGAATTTGCAATTTCGTTCAAATACTTGGCTTTACGCGCTTTCAATTTATTTCGTCAATTATAAATATTTATTAGTTGGACTAATATTTTATTATTTTTCTTGTAACAGTTGGACTGTACCCATACATCGTTAATTGAATAGTTTGACTATTGCAATTAAGATGACATGAAAGTTAAGCATTAGAGATATTATCATAGGCGATAATGTCTTTAATGGCGCAAACTTTCAAGATTGGGACATGAATCTCAGGATTGTCCTGGGATCCGAGAAGTTACTTTACACTATAGAGAGACCTATTGGGCCTAAGCCTAGATCTGATCAGATAGTTGAGTTAGAGCTTTGGAAGACTCATAGCGATGACAATTTCACTGCTCAATCTATAATGCTTGCTGCTATGACTCAATAATTCTGTCGTCAGAACAAGGGATTGGATCCCTATAATATGTGTAAGAGTTAAATCAAGTCCCAAAGATCACAAACATGCATAAAAAACGAGTTGAATACACAAAGGAGTAAGGCGGAATTCATACTCACATTGATGGGTTTGATGCTAGGAAGAACAAGACCAAAAACGCACTGCATGTTACTGCTCGGGAGTGAGCTGCGCACAGGTGGACTGCTCGGCGTTGGTGGTGGTGGTCTCCTCCATTTTCGGCCATGCATGGACTCCATTGAAGCTCCAAGCTTCAAGCTTCCATGCTCAAAGAATCACTTCCCTATCACCTATGTATCACTCAAGGTGTGCTAGCACTTGATTTTTGCCACAAAATCGTTATCTTGCTTCTCCATTTGCTCGGCAGAAACAGAACAAGAAGAAGAAGAAAACGGTTTCCAAAACCGTGAAGGAGAGAAGAAGAAAAGGAGGGAGATTATTTTCACGTGAAACCGTGAATTGAGAGAGAGGAAAGGTAAATGTTTTTCTTTTATATTTTTATTTTATTTCCAAAATAAAATCAAATACCAAAAGCCTTTTCATTTACCAAGTACAAAAGTCAAAAAAGCAAAAAGCTTTCATCATTTCAACTTTTTACTTTAAGTCACATCACATCACTTTAATAAAGTGACATGTTGTCAAGTCACATCACTCAAAGTGACAATTGATTTGACGCATGATGTGACAAACGATTTGACGCTTGATGCGACTCGCGTGCCGCGCTCGAATTCGAAATGCGAATGCGCTCGCAATCACTCTCGGGCTCGGGTTCGCTAATTCCAAATTAACGAATTTTCCGTCGCGTCGTAATTAAATGATTACGCCTAGCGAATTCACTATTCACGTCGCTAACGAATTAATTCTAAATTAATTCGTTCGCCCGAATTAAAATCTAATTTTAATTCCGCGTCAAAATCCAATTTCGATTAATATATCGAATATATTAATTTTACCGATTAATTCCAAATTAATCGTTCTCTCTCTTTAACGATATTTTATCCGAGATAAAATATCTCCGTAATTAATCCCAGATTAATTTTCTCTCTCATCGAATTAATCCCAGATTAATTCTATCTCTCTTTTCTAATTAATCCCAGATTAATCAAAGTGCGAGTCATACGTCATCGGTGAATCTTCAGGAACCGACCCATGAGATCTCCGGATATGTTGGCAGTAAATACGATCGTCGGACTGTCCGAACACGTAAGTACCTCGTACTACGTTTATACCGATTTACAAGACAAGGTTGGCTTCTAGCAAAGCGCCATGCCTACCCAATTCTCCAGAAATATTCTTACAGGAATATATAGATCTGTATCAAGCGTAGTATACCGTAGTATTGCGTATATCGATCCAGTATCGGACGATCACATGTTAGGCCTGGGGCTGGAAATGTGTCTGCCCCGTACGAAACATATATCGGACATCAAGCAACTAGTCTCTTTGAATCGGGCAATCCTGACCTAGTCATATTGTCCCGACGGTTGCAACCTATTTATAGAGTACTAGTTCTGTATCCTGCGCGATCATCAACTCCATATGTCTGAAGTGACACTTCCATCTTGACATCACAACCAGTACACTACGATTCCTGATAAACCCAGAAGAGGTGAACACAGAACCAGTTTAGGTCCCCCAACCACCAAAACCAAAGTTTACCGATTGTCGCAAGTACTAGCGATGCAAGTCTCAGGTTAAGATCATATACACCTACCCTGATGCGGCCTCCCATAGACACCCAGACATACTACCAATGGGATTCCGCGGGGTCTATCCAGAGCGAAGCTGTTTCCCGTACCATCGGTGAAACACGACCTCCTATCGCACTTGCATAAGTATCCAATACTTATATATATGAGAACTATGCCGTTGTGCCCTCACAACACGCACAAGTGCAATACTAGCCTATTCCGCATTATTGATGTCCAGTCTCGATAATACTCCGGCTAGGGATATTTAATGATTAATCCTTCGTGGACTGATACTGTCTCATATCATCTCAATCCAGGAACTAATCATATGGACCTCTATTCATTTATACATTTATAGTGATTTAATCACAAATGATGAGAGTGCAATTTCCTTGTCACATAGTTAATTTGTACAACAACACCGTGATCTGTACAAATAGTGACGCTATGGGTCATATTATCCAACAATATGATGGCGAAGTTGCATGATCTTCATCGATCTAATATTAGATCGTAGAGATATGAGTTGCAGAAGAAGCTCTTTCGTGCCCGCATGTCAGAGAGTACATCTGTTGAGCACCATGTGTCGCAAATGATTGCTGACATTGAGCAGCTGGGACAGATGGGCATTGTCTTCGAGGCTGAGACTTCAATAGATTTAATCTTACCGTCTCTCCCCGACACTTGGAGTGGGTTCATCATGAACTACAATATGATGAACCAAGACCATACTCTTGGAGAGTTAATGTCCACACTGCGCGAAGCAGAAAAAAAGCTCCTTAAGGGCAAGAAGCGCGAGGCGCACTTCACTTCAGCATCTCAGTCTTCGAGGGCTTGGCCTAAGGCGGCTGGAGGTGTAAAGAATAAGAAGAAGAAGAAAGGCAAGGCCAAATCGTCAAAACCTTATAGGAAGGGTAAGGATAAATCCCAAGATGTATGTCTGCAGTGCGGGAAGCGGGGTCACTGGAAGCGTGACTGTCGCGAGTACAAGGCACACATGAAGGAAGTCAAAGCGGGCAAGACACCGGCTTCAGGTATGTTTGTTATAGAAATAAACATGTCTACTACTAGTTTTAAAAATTGGATTTTTGATTCTGGTTGTGGTACTCATATATGTACTGATGTACAAGATCTGCAGATTAGTAGGAGACTGGCCTTAGGAGAGATTGACCTCTGCGTTGGAAATGGGACACGAGTCGCCGTTTTGGCCGTTGGCACTTTTGTTTTGGAACTGCCCTCGGGGCATGTACTTAAACTTTAGACTATTATTATGTACCTAGTTTGACTAGGAATATTATTTATGTATCTATGTTAGCCCAATGTGGGTATACTTTTGTATTTAGAAACACTGGGTGTTTAATGTATAAAAATTATATGGAGATTTGCACTGCTGATGTAAATAATGGTCTTTATATTTTGAATATAAATCAATCTCAAACATATAATGTAACAAACAAAAGGCTTAAATTAAGTAACAAAGATGAAGCTTATATGTGGCATTATCGTCTGAGACATATTAACAAGACTCGCATATCCACACTTTCGAAGAGTGGGTATTTGGACGGATATGATCCAAATTCATATGACGTCTGCGAATCTTGTTTATTAGGCAAAATGCCTAAATCACCTTTTAGCGGTAAATATGCACGTGCCACCGAACTGTTAGCCCTTGTTCATAGTGACGTTTGTGGGCCCATGTCTAGCCAGGCTAGAGGTGGATATGAATACTTCGTAACCTTTACGGATGATACATCGCGTTATTGTTATGTGTATCTTATGAGACACAAGTCGGAAACTTTTTAGAAATTCAAAGAGTTTCGACAAGAAGTAGAAAAACAGACCAATAAAAGTATTAAGACATTACGGTCTGACCGTGGTGGCGAATACTTAATCAATGAGTTTCTTGATTACTTGAAAGAATATGGTATTCTTTCACAGTGGACTCCTCCAGGAACACCACAATTAACCGGTGTGTCCGAACGGAGAAACCAAACTTAGTTAGACATGGTAAGGTCTATGATGAATCGCACAGAGCTACCTATTTCCTTCTAGGGATATGCATTGAACAGTGCAATACTTATTTTGAATAAGGTTCCGTCAAAGTCTATTCAACAGACTCCGTATGAAATATGGACAAGAAAGAAATCGGGTTTCTCATTCCTGAAGATTTGGGGTTGCTGGGAATACGTCAAACGTTTGGAAGGTACCAAACTAGAACCCAAATCGGATAAATGCCTATTTGTAGGATATCCTAGAGAAACCAAAGGATATTTCTTCTATCACCCACAAGAGAACAAAGTATTTGTTGCTCTACATGCGGTTTTCCTTGAGAAGGAATTCCTAAATGCAGTGGTTAGTGGGAGGAAAGTAGAACTCGATGAAAATCAGAGTGATACTGTTCCTGGCACATAATCCTTAACGAAACATGAACAGTCAATCAGGGATGAGACTGTACCACAATCTTTGAATACACAAGAACCACGTAGGTCGGAGAGAGTCAGAAAACAACCTGAGAGGTATGGGTTTCTGATCTCACCTCATGTGGATATCAATCTCATTGAGGATAACGAGCCGACTACGTATGAGGAAGCGATACAAGATATCGATTTCGCTTTATGGCAAGAAGCCATGAAGTCCGAAATGAATTCCATGTACACCAACCAAGTTTGACACTGGTTGATGCACCAGAAGGCGTAAAGCCTATTGGTTGCAAATGGGTCTTCAAGAAGAAGAGCGACATGGATGGCAACGTACAAACATACAAAGCTAGGCTTGTAGCGAAAGGGTATCGTCAACGACATGGTGTCGATTACGACGAAACTTTTTCACCCATTGCCATGATAAAATCCATTCGGATAATGCTTGCTATTGCTGCATATTTCGATTACGAGATATGGCAGATGGACGTCAAAACTGCTTTCCTTAACAGAAACCTTTTGGAGGATGTTTATATGCAACAACCTGACGGTTTTATCGTACCAAGACTTGCAAACAAGGTTTGTAAATTAAATCGATCAATTTATGGATTGAAGCAAGCATCGCGTTCTTGGAACCAACGTTTTGATGAGATCATAAAAGAATATGATTTCGTTCAAAACGAGGATGATCCTTGTGTATATAAGAAGATTAGTGGGAGCGCACTTACATTCATTGTCCTTTACGTTGATGATGTATTGCTTATTGGCAATGACATTCCCATGTTAACATCGGTAAAAGCTTGGCTTTCATTAAAATTCTCCATGAAGGATCTGGGAGAAACAGCTTTTATTCTAGGAATAAAGATCTACCATGATAGATCTAGAGAGCTGCTTGGACTCTCCCAGAGCACGTACATTGACAAAGTGTTGAAGAGATTCAACATGGATCAGTCCAAGAGGGGACTGTTGCCAGTGTCACATGACGTCACTCTATATGAGGACATGTGTCCTAAAACTCAAGATGAGAGAGACAACATGAGTCGGATCCCATTCGCCTCACCAGTTGGATCGATCATATATGCCATGATATGTACGCGACCTGATGTCTCGTATGCTTTGAGCATGTGTAGTCGCTATCAGGCCGATCCAGGTGAAGGTCACTGGATGACAGTTAAGAATATCCTTAAGTATCTTAGAAAAACTAGTGATGCTTTCTTAATCTATGGAGATGGAGAACTTGAGGTAACTGGGTATACCGATGCAAGTTTCCAAACTGAAAAAGACGACTGTAAGTCGCAATCTGGGTACATATTTTGTTTGAATAACGGAGTAGTAAGCTGGAAATCTTCCAAGCAAGAGACTGTTGCCAATTCAACAACAGAAGCGGAGTACATTGCTGCAGTTGAAGCAGCAAAAGAAGCAGTTTGGATCCGTAAATTCCTAATTGGATTAGGAGTAGTTTAGTTAGCAGCTGAGCCCATTCCATTATATTGTGACAATAACGGGGCTATAGTACAGGCTAAGGAACCACTGTCTCATCAACGATCCAAGCATGTTCTTCGACGTTTCCATCTGATTCGTGAGATCATACATCGTGGCGATGTGAAGATCGAGAAAGTCGCATCAGAGGACAACATTGCAGATCCGCTGATGAAAGCTATTCCGCAGTAAATGTTTGAGCGACATGTACATAGTTCAGGTGTTAGATGCTTGAGTGACTGGCTATAGGCCAAGTGGGAGACTGTTGGACAATTATGACCCATAGCGTCACTATTTGTAAAAGACATTGTGGTTTTTGTACAAATTAACTATGTGACAATGGAAATTGCATTTTATCATTTTGTAATTTGATTACTTAAATATATAAATGATAAAAGTCCTTATGATTAGTTCCAGATTATTAGATATGAGACAATATCAATCCATAGAGGTTTAATCATTAAATATCCCTAGTCATAGTATTATCGAGACTAGACATCGATAATGCGGAATAGACTAGTATTGCACTTGTGTGTGTTATGAAAGCGTAACATCATAGTTCTTATATATTTAAGTATTGGATACTTATGCAAGTGTGATATGAGGTTGTGTTTACCGATGGTACGGAAACAGCTTCGCTCTGGATAAACCCCTCAAAATCCTATTGGTAGTATGACTATGTGTCTATGGGAATCCGAATCAGGGTAGGTGTATTTGGTCTTAACCTGAGACTTGCATCACTGGTACTTGCGACAATCAATACGCTTTAGTTTTGGTCGTCCGGGACTTTAACAAGTTCTGTGTACGCCTCTTCTGGGTTTATTGAGAATCGTAGTGTATTGGGTGTGATGTCAAGATGAAAGTATCACTTCAGTCATATGGAGATGATGATCACGAAGGGAAACAGAACTGGTACTCTAATATGTTGCAACCATCGGGATAATATGACAAGGTCATGATTATCCGATTAAAGAGACTAGTTGCTTGTGATCCGATATATGCTTCGTACGTGGCATACACTATTCCAGCCCCAGGCCTTGCATGTGACATCCGATACTGGATCGAAATACGCAATACTACGTATACTACGCCTGATAAAAATTATATATTCCTTTAAGAATAATTCTGGAGAATTGGGTAGGCACGGTGTTTTGCTAGAAGCCAACCATGTCTCGTAAATCGATAAGAACGTAGTACGAGGTACTCACGTGTTCGGTTAGTCCGACGACCGGATTTACTGCCAACATATCCAGGGATCTCATGGGTTGCGTCCCGAAGATTCACCGATGATGTATGATTCGAACATAATTAATCTAGGATTAATTACGGAGAGATTTTATCTGGGATAAAATACTATTAGAAGAGAGAGAACGATTAATTTGGAATTAATCAATAAAATAATATATTCGATATATTAAATGAAATTAGATTTCATAACAGAATTAAAATTAGATTTTAATTCGGGCAAACGAATTAATTTAGAATTAATTCACGAGCGACTTGAATAGTAATTTTGCTAGGCATAATTATTTAATTAAATTTGATTTAATTATGTCGCAACAGAAAATTCGTTAATTCGGAATTAACGAACCCGAGCCCGGGAGTGTTTACGGGCCCACTGAGATTTTGAATTCAAGTGGGGCCCATAAGTCACATCACAAGTCACATCACCTAGTCATTTAATCAACTTTTTGTTGATGGGTTTTGGTGGGTTGTTGGTGACTTGTTCAACACACCAAGTTGGTGAGATGAAAGACATATACCAAATATTGATTTTGGTATATCATTAATTTGTTTTTGGAAATCAAATTGGTTAACAAAAATTCATCTCTTTTCTTCTCTCTTCACACGCCACTCTATCTCTCTCAAAAGCTCCCAATGCCGAGAGTTACAAGGAGGGACTAGGGGATTTTTGTTGCAATTTTCTCCATTGCTAGCACATCAAAGAATCATTCAAGGTGATAGGGAAACCATTCCCAAGATCTTGGAATCAATCTTAAAGCTTGGAGCTTGGAGATCAACTTCAAATAGGAGATCTTGGAGGACTTCTCAAAGGCAAAATTTTTGTGATCAACACATCCTACAACCGTTCATTGTAAGTATGTTTCCGCTATACTTCATCTTGTATTCACATGATTTCATGCTTTATATGATCTTGGGATGACCTTAGAAACCCAACACATGAGTGGTTTGAGAGTTTAGTCATTGACTGACAGAGAGCCTTGTTTGCTAAAAATCATCGGTCCCCACGGTTGGCACTAGATTGTAGACGGTGAATTTCGCCTTCAGTCCACAATTGAGATTTCTTAAGATGAAGGCACCAATGATCTTGTAAAACAAAAGCAAACAGAACATAGAGTAACTACCCACCAGTGTGGTGGATGTTTGGATATATATCTCAGAGCTTCATATAATATAAACGAAATTATTGGTTATGAAATAAAATATGCATTATTCATTTATCAAATGTTAGATTTAAATCGCATATTATAAATTTTCTTGTTTACCCTTGATTATTCATGTACCTTCAGACTTAGTGTATGAGTGTCATACACAAGAGGATTTAAGTATGAAGTTAGTTTTCTAAAATAGTCCATAGAGAGTAAACAAAACATATACTTTATTTTTGGTTTATCTATAGCTGCAGTCCATTTTATAATTGTGCGGCGACCTTGATCCGGGATCGTTCATGTGGTGACATGAGAATGAAGGCACCTTATATGATGTGATCATATATGATTGGGCCTAGATAAAAATAAGTTTCTTATAATATCTCTTAAAATAAAAAAAAAATCATTTTAATCTACTAAATGATCATATATGGATTGATTTGAATCATGAGTGTATTGCGAACTCCTGCATGGCAAGCTATGTCATTTGATTTACAAATGTGAGGTTGGTGTAGCAATCCCGACCAATAGCTACGTACTTTGGGGACATGGTTTGGTTTGTAGCTGGGGACATTTTACATGGATATGAAGTTCACTCATTCTTGAACGATTAAAGCGCTCAAGTCTTTCTATTGCGAATAGAAAGATTAATATTCATAATGGTTATGAATAAATCGTTCATTAGAGAATCAATGGTACTTAAGATAAAAATAATTAAAGAGATTTAACGGACATTATGGCCCGCATCTACGGCAATGAGAGTATAACTTTGAGTTTTTAGTGGAATAACCTGAAGTAATAATTTAAAATATTTAATTAAAAAGTTTAATTAATATTCCAAAATTATTGGAGCTCGGAACCGTATGTCCATTTGGTCCATGTGCTAGCTCGATATAATGTAACAAATTAAATATAATTGGATAGTCCAATTATATACTCATATATATATATATATTATTATTATTAATGAGATTAATAATATATTTTATCACAAATGTAACATAATATAAAGTTTTTCATTAAATAAACGATTATAAGATAATCATTTATAGAAATAAAGAATTTTAAAATATGATTTGAAAAATTCAATTTATCATAAATGGTAGTTACACCTTTTTATTTTGACAACTAAATAATGTCATTATGATGACAACTAAAAAAAAAATTTGATTGTTATAAAAAAAAAAGGTTGGCCTAAACTTATGTAGAGGAGGGGAAGGGTTTTGTTTTGTTTGACAATATATTAAACCATAAGCATAAAAAGATAGATGTGTTTTCTTTTTACCCAAATTCCATTGTGTGAAACCCTAGCCACCTTGTTCAAAGTTTTCTCTCAAGTGAGTTGAAAGAAAAGAAAGAACAAGAAAAGAAAAAAAATTCCAGTGTGACAAAAATCCTTCAAGGGTATTGTGGGGCTGTTTTGGTGGAAAAATTCAAACTTGAGATACTGCTATTGCACGTGCAAAATATGGACTGTTTTTGCTTGAGCTGTGCGCATATTTTGGGTGCAAAAGGGTCCAGATCTGAGTTGCTATTCGGGGGCTGTTCTGGGACTGAAAAATAGTCAAAAATAAAAGCAAAACAATTGACCAAGGGTTGGTCAGCTTCAACCAAAGAAAAAGAGGACAGAAAAAAATTTCAAGGTCGATCCTAGTGTCTAACACGCTTTCGCCGCACGGGAAATCATTTCCTACAATTGGCATCAAAAGGGAGGTTGAAAAGTGTTCTTAGCCCTTCTTTTTTTATTGAAAAGTTTATGTTTTTATTGATTTATATGAGATATAAATTATTTTAATACATGTTGTGATGAGTAGGCACATTATTATATTCATGTGATGAATGTTTGTTTTTAAATTCACGTGATGGATGTATTACATTGATCATAAATTTTTCCAGCTCTTATTTTTTAGTTAATTTTGGTTTTGGGAATGTAAGGCCATAAAGCCATTTTTTTACGAGTGTTGTAAATTTATTTTCCTTGTAAAATTATCAAGAT
Source organism: Zanthoxylum bungeanum (assembly GCA_019454045.1). Classification (NCBI taxonomy): domain Eukaryota; kingdom Viridiplantae; phylum Streptophyta; class Magnoliopsida; order Sapindales; family Rutaceae; genus Zanthoxylum; species Zanthoxylum bungeanum. The sequence goes on from SKCR01039355.1 coordinate 40,493, forward strand.
ATATCATTTTATGTAATTGGATAGCCAATGCCGCCAACGTCTCAATCTCATTCCATGGTGTAAGATTTGAAGACCAATGGATGCCTTGTTATATTTTGTACTATTTAGATTAGTATAGGAAAAAATAAGAGTCTGGTCAATGCAATTTTATTTTTATGTTATATGTATGTTTATTTCGAAATGTTTGAATAACATGTCATATATCTTAGGGTGCATACTATTGCATTTTCACATGCCTTAACATGTAATAGATGCATGGATATTCTAGTCATAAAATATGATTTTATGAAATTTAAAAGAGTTAAATTAGAATACGATATGCATGAAAACAAATTAGTATGATTAATTGGTTTAATGGTTTAAAATTGGAAATTCAAAATTTAATATAAATGGGCTTTATAAGTGAATGGTATTTTCCCTTGGTATATCGGATGGAAATCCGTACGTAAATTTCATAGCCGATTCTGAATGGAAGATAGTGTGGTTTGCACTGGGGACACAATTCCATGTACCATTGGAATTTATATGACGCTTATATTAATTAAATAGTTTAATTAAAACTTTGTCCCTTTTTGAATTTTTGAATTTTAAACTTGTTAGTGAACTAAAATTTTAAAAGTTAAAATTAATTAGGTCACTAAACCAAACTTAATTAAGTTAGTTTAATTAAGTAAAATATTAGTTTAGACTAATGTGAATTAGTGAATAAAAATCTTAAGAGTTGGAGTTGGTTAGATCACTAATCATGCACTAGTGTATAAAGAGTTATGTTTTAGCCGCTCATAAACTTATAGACACTAGTGAATTAAAATATTAGATATTTAAAATAGAAACTTTTAATTTTAAAATAGTGAGGGGGGGGGGGGGGGGGAGGGATATACGACAATATATCCAGCGATCTCGGTTGTTAGTCCGAAAACGTGAGATTCAAAAGGCACCTTGAGACAACTTTATTTCGTCTGCTACAGATGATATCCTTTTTGGCTCAATATAAAGTTTGAATTCCAAAAGGATAGGAACTTTAGATGTATCTGGTGAACTGACCTACCCTACGATGACACTTCACTAGTTAAGTCCAAAGGTTCAGAAACAATAGGTTACACTCACGAAGGAATGATTAATTGTTAATCGAAATTCCTTGATCAAATCAAACAGTGGTTGGTTAATATAAGATTAAGAGTTATTCCCGCATATATTAATCAATTGAGATTGTCTCGATCTATCATTCAAATACTTGACCTACCCTACGATGACATTTATTTGTGGGATGACAGATTTTTCGTGACATTGTAATTCTTTTTGGTTTCTAATTCATTATACATGGTTCATGCATCATATTTAATTCTTTTTTTTTTTTCAACCATGGTTTCTCCGATTATTCATATTCTCTCAAATGATAAATTAACGGGAGAAAATTATGTTGAGTGGAAAAGTAACACGAACACCATTTTACTCTGTGAAGTGTTGGACAATTATGACCCATATTGTCACTATTTGTAAAAGACATTGTGGTTTTTGTACAAATTAACTATGTGACAATGGAAATTTCTATTTTATCATTTTGTAATTAGATTACTTGTATATATATATATATATAAATGATAAAAGTCCTTATGGTTAGTTCCGGATTAATAAGATATGAGACGATATCAATCCACAAAGGTTTAATCATTAAATATCCATAGTCGTAGTATTATCGAGACTGGACATCGATAATGCAGAATAGACTAGTATTGCACTTGTGCGCGTTGTAGGAGCATAACGACATATTTCTCATATATTTAAGTATTGGATACTTATGCAAGTGTGATAAGATGTTGTGTTTACCGATGGTACGGGAAAAGCTTCGCTCTGGATAGACCCCGCGAAATCCCATTGGTAGTATGACTATGTGTCTATGGGAATCCGCATCAGGGTAAGTGTATTTGGTCTTAACCGGAGACTTACATCGCTAATACTTGCGACAATCAATACGCTTTGGTTTTGGTTGTCCGAGACTTTAACAGGTTCTGTGTACGCCTCTTCTGGGTTTATTAAGAATCGTAGTGTATTGGGTGTGATGTCAAGACGGAAGTATCACTTCAGTCATATGGAGATGATGATCACGCAGGGATACATAAATGGTTCTCTATTATGTTGCAACTATCGGGATAATATGACAAGGTCATGATTATCCGATTATAGAGACTAGTTGCTTGTGATCCGATATATGCTTCGTACGGGGCAGACACTATTCCAGCCACAGGCCTTGCACGTGACATCAGATACTGGATCGCAATACTACGTATACTACGTCTGACAAAGATTTTATATATTCCTTACAGAATATTTCTAGAGAATTGGATAGGCATGGCGTTTTGCTAGAAGCCAACCATGTCTTGTAAATCGGTAAGAACGTGGTACCGGGTACGCACGTGTTCGGATAGTCCGACGACCGAATTTACTACCAACATATACAGGGATCTCATGGGTCGCTTCCCAAAGATTCACCGATGACGTATGACTCGAACAGAATTAATCTGGGATTAATTATTACAGAGAGAAAATTAATCTAGGATTAATTACGGCGAGAATTTATCTCGGATAAAATTCAATTAAAAGAGAGAGAACGATTAATTTGCAATTAATCGATAAAATTAATATATTCGATATATTAAATGAAATTAGATTTCATAACGGAATTAAAATTGGATTTTAATTCGGGCGAACGAATTAATTTAGAATTAATTCGGGAGCGATTTTAATAGTAATTTTGCTAGGCATAATTATTTAATTAAATTTGATTTAATTAAGTCGCAACGGAAAATTCGTTAATTCGGAATTAACGAACCCGAGCCCAGAAAAAAAATGTTTGCGGGCCCACTCGAATTTTGAATCAAGTGGGGCCCACAAGTCACATCACTAGTCAACTTTGTTACTTTATGGTGATAGAAGTTGGTGGTTGCTTATCTTGCACTCTTTGTCATTTTGGAATGACTTTTACCAACTTTGGATTTTGGTAATAGGTAATTGTTTTTTGAAAATCAATTACACAATTCAAAAACAAGATAATCTCTCTCATTACTCTCTTCTTATCTTTCACGGTGAAAGAGCTTTTCCCTCTCAAAATTGTTCACTTTGCCGTGAACTACAAAGATCAATATGAAGTGATTTGTTGTAATTTTTCTTCCTAAGCTAGCACTTAAAGAGTCATTCAAATGTGATATGAAAAACTTTCCCATTGAGTTTGGAATCAAACATCAAGCTTGGAGCTCAACATACAAATCAAAAAAGGAGCTTGGAGCACTTCAAATGAGCAAAAGTTTTGATCTTTCCACCTACATCCAATCCGTTCAATGTAAGTATTTCCGCTACTTCTTTGCGTATTCACACATCTTTTATGCTTAAATGATCTTGGAATTGATCTTACAGACTCAATAATGGTATCATTAGCCTATTTAAGCATGAAATGAACTTAGGGTTTATATACTTTATTTTGGGGATTTTATGATTTGAGCATGATATCTTCAAATTGATGGTTTGAATAAGCTTGGATGATGTTAAATTAGATTTAAGCATCTTAAAATTTTGAAAAAATGAATTGGATTATTTTTTCCCAAAATGAATGGCTTGGCCGAACCTATAGGAACCCTAATGTCATGGTGATTTTTTGATTTAGACCATTTGATGTGTTTAAAATGCATGATATATATTGATTTGTGATTTAATTTGATTGAAATCAAAATTGATGAAAAATGCATGATTGCCGTGAATGAAAAAAGCATGGAATGAGTTGATTTTGCTTCAATAATGTTGGACATGTATTGAAAATAATAAAGTATGATTAATTAATTAAATTGGTGTTTTGGAAATGTTAATTTAAATAATTAATTATGGATATACACTTGAATTAAATAAATTTTGATATTTGGAATATTAGAATTTAATTAATTATGCTTAATTTGGAATTGGGCTAAAATTGTTATATTTGGGCCTAATGGGCTTGGTTGGGCCAAGTTGGTTTAGGACAATTGGATTGGATCCAAATTGGGCCTAAAACCATTCCGTTAAGTCCAAATATAATAAATGGGCCTTTTAAATTTAATTGGGCCTAATGGGCCAAAATTAATTTTTATGGAAAATAGGGTGATTCCTTAATTGGGCCTTGTCATTTAGGTTTGACCCATATTCGCCAAAGCCATGCCTTATGAAATTAATTAAAAGCCCATTGGACTTTAAATTAAATTGACATTGGATGTTAATTGGGCTTTGAGACCCATTAAGATTAGATTTAGAATCTAAATCGTAAAGGCACATTAAAAATGTAATTATTTAATTTGGAATTAAATAAAGAATTAGTATTGAATACAAATTAAATCGGATTTAAAATTATAGTTCGATATAATTTGAGAATACGCACTTTGAGTACTTATTCTCAAACGAGTTGGACTCGCGCAAATTAAATCGTTGTTTGAACATTGGATGATCACTTAATTCAAAGATTAATTAATTGGATTAGATTGATTGTATAACATGCTTTGTGTGAATACATGGATGTATTGTATGAATAATGTATATCAGATGGAATAATTTTGCTAGTAATTTTGCTAGGCATAATTATTTAATTAAATTTGATTTAATTAAGTTGCAACGGAAAATTCGTTAATTCGGAATTAACGAACCCGAGCCCGGAAAATATTTGCGGGCCCACTCGGATTTTGAATCAAGTGGGGCCTACAAGTCACATCACTAGTCAACTTTGTTACTTTATGGTGATAGAAGTTGGTGGTTGCTTATCTTGCACTCTTTGTCATTTTGGAATGACTTTTACCAACTTTGGATTTTGGTAATAGGTAATTATTTTTTGAAAATCAATTACACAATTCAAAAACAAGATAATCTCTCTCATTACTCTCTTCTTCTCTTTCACGGTGAAAGAGCTTCTCCCTCTCAAAATTGTTCACTTTGCCGTGAACTACAAAGATCAAAAGGAAGTGATTTGTTGCAATTTTTCTTCCTAAGCTAGCACTTAAAGAGTCATTCAAAGGTGATAGGGAAACCTTTCCCATTGAGTTTGGAATCAAACATCAAGCTTGGAGCTCAACATACAAATCAAAAAAGGAGCTTGGAGCACTTCAAATGAGCAAAAGTTTTGAACTTTCCACCTACATCCAATCTATTCAATATAAGTATTTCCGCTACTTCTTTGCGTATTCACACATCTTTTATGCTTAAATGATATTGGGATTGATCTTAGAGACCCAATATGAAGACCTTAAGTTTTTCATGATGAAGGAATGTCCTCTCAAGCTAGCCAGAAATTCTGGCCGAGCTGTGCGCGATGCTTACCAGAAATAGGTCGCGGCCAATGAGAAAGCTCACTGCTACTTGCTAGCAGGGATGTTCGATGTTCTTGTTGCAAAACATGAGCCAATGACTACAATATCTTTGATGATGGAGTCATTACAGGGCATGTTCGGGCAGCCTTCAAAGCGGCAACGTCATGAGGTTATAGTTGTTGGGGTTTTATAGGGAATATCCGGTAACGCAGCAGAACACGAAAAATCAAAATTTTCCGATTTCAATAATTTTTCTTGGATCAATTAAATAAAATTATTTATTTAATTACCCAATACTTAAAAACTGAAATTTAACTCAAGAAATCAAATTTCTTGAAAATTACCGTTTGACCCCTATACTTTATATTTTGTTCATTTTAGTCCTCAAATTGTCAAATATAATTTTGGATGATTCTAAGTCAATATTAAAATGATTTCCAACACGTCCAACACATCAAAAACAAATTGCAACAAAATCCCCAAATTTTTTAGAATTGCCGAACAGCCCATTAATTTTTCAATTGTTGCAATTTGGTCATTTTTGTTCAAAACATGTCAAGATCAAATCAAATCAACCCAAAGATTAATACATCATATACACACCATAATACATCACATATATGAAAAAACCCAAATTTGAGAAGGGTTAAGAACCCTAATTTTATAATTTCTTCAAATTGACAAAATATACCAAATCAATTAAATCCAACACTTTAATTCAAACTTTACCACACCAAACAAGTCTCACCATCATGAAACAACTCAAGAACAATTCTAGGTCATCAATGAGTGGATTAACAACTCTAGAATGGCAACTTGATTATCAAATAATCAAAAGAGAGCTTAAGAACTCATTTCAAGCTCACTTTGATATCATACATGCTTTCATCTTTCAAACAAGTTCACAACCATTTAAAACACAAACTAAAAGTGTAGAGACAACATCCTAGCAACACATGTTGAAGCTAAGCATGATAGAAACATTTTCTTAGTTGAAAAGTTTAAAGAAAACTTACAAAATCAAATTATTTCCAAGCATTTCTTTTGGTTCTTCAACTTTTGCTCTCAACTCTTTTGTATTTTTTTTTGGTAACTTGTTAACCTAATCCATAAAAAATGAAACAAAACAATATATACTCACCCAATATGCCCTTGGCCGAAAATTGGATTGTATATATAAATATCTAGATATTTTTGTTTCAATTAAAGTTTACTTTATCAACTTTCATGTTTGATCATTACACATTTAATGATTTATTAACAAGTCAAATAAAGCAAATTAAGTCATCTCCAAAAATATCACAACTTAAGATATTTATATTTTTAATTACTTTAATTATTTAACAATTAAATAATTATTTAATACAAATATTTTAAATGTATGTATTATATTTACTTTAAATATCCAAATACATATATATTTATGATATATGTCAAATATCACAATTTTACATTTAATCAATGTGTATTTAATAAAATCTATCATTAAATACAAATACACAATAATTAGGAAATGACCATTAGGTCCCTTTGCATGTATTTTTCTTTTAACCTTTAAACGACTTATAAATAATCAATATTATTCCTAAAAGTTGCCCTAGTGCTCTACGAGTATATTTCACTAGTGAGACTCTCTAGATTCAGGCATATCCGTCATGAAATCCAATATCGTGTCCATAATATAACCACCCGTAAATTATGACGACCACGGATAAACTCGCTGAATCATACAAGTCGGGGTCATGACATATGTTTAATTCCTTCGTCACAGATATCCGGATATATCCCAGAGATATAGATGTAAACGTCAAATCTCTATAGAGACAATTCCGTCGACGTCTCTATTAGTAATCTCTAAAAGAACACTTAGAACTCACTTCTAAAGTGTACAACGGGCCCATGGTTTTTATCTGATTGCTAATCATATATGGACTACCTATGCTCTGTACACATAACTGACGGATCCTATCTCGACACACACAGGACACCCTGAGGATCTGTCCACACCCAACGAACATGCGGAGGTCTGATCTTAATAGATCAGTGACGTGACTTCCATCTAAGTGTGGAAGATGTCTCATGTGCCCACAGTGGTATCTCAAGTCAAAGAATCACAAATACTACTCAACCCGAGAAGATTCTTATTGACGTTGGTGTACCATCCAATAAGGATCTTCAGTGAGTCGTTCAGTATTTATCCGCTATAAACCCCTACACGTCTATACGAGTCTCGAAGACTCATGGTTCATTGAGAAACCATTGGAATCATATATTCCAGTATACGACATGTACCGGTCTCAACGGGTTTACTTTACTGACCAAGTAGTGTAAACCTTGACCGAGAACTGTCTAAGAATGACAACGTCATGATACAACTCAATGTCAGTTGTGATGCTTTTGCAACTGCATCATGACTAATCATTCTATGGTCAATTACGTCTTTACCATATCAAGATATATATTATATTATAGAAACTGCTTATTTCATTCATAATAAAACGTTTACAAGAGAATTTACAAGGAAATACAATAGGGATTTGGCGCTCTGAGCACCAACCCCAAGAAAATCTCCCATTTGCTCTAGTGCCAATATCGATTGTATCTAATACCCATCGACTCCACATGTTTATCAAATAACTTCGGAGGTATGACATTCATAAGCAGGTCTGCTACATTATCTTCACTCGGTACCTTGCACACGATAATATCCCATTGCGACACAATCTCTCGAATGATGTGGTACTTGCGTTCCACATGCTTCGACTTCTGATGCACCATCAGTTCCTTTGCTTGCTCAATGGCTCCAGTATTATCACAGTATAATAGAATCACATTCTCGACACTTGGGACCACTCGCAATTCTGTGATAAAGTTCCTAATCCATACAACTTCCTTTACAGCTTCAGAAGCTGCAATGTATTCCGTCTCTGTGGTGGAATATACTATTGACCCCTGTTTGGAACTCTTCCAGCAAACTGTAGGGTAAAGACGAATCCAGAAGTAGACTTTCTATCATCGGGATCTGATTGGAAGTCGGAATCCTTATACCCATTAACTTGCAGTTAAATTCCTCCATAAATAATCAACTTATCCTTAGTACCTTTAAGATACTTCAGGATATGTTTAATGGCCATCCAATGGTCATTACCTAGATTGGACTGATATCTACTTGTTACGCTCACATCAAAACTAATATAAGGCCTAGTACATAACATGTCATACATTATGCTACCCAAACACGAAGTATAAGGTCGGTTAGGCATTCTAACTTTCTCATCTTTTGTTTACGGACTCATCTTCTTTGAAAGATGAATCCCATGTCTGAACGGTATATTTATTGTCTTACAGTTACCAAAATTGTAACGTTCCAAGATCTTATCTATGTACGTTGATTGGGATAGCCTAATCAGCTTCCTCTCTCTATCTCTATAGAGTTTTATGCCTAAAACATATGAAGCTTCTCCCAGGTCCTTCATGGAGAAATTCTTACAGAGGTAAGCTTTGACGCCTTGCATCATCCCTATATCATTCCCAATGATTAGGATGTCGTCAACATAGAGGACTAAAAATACCACCATGCTCCCACTGGCCTTTTGATACACAGAGGATTCTTCCGAATTCTTGAGAAAACCAGACAATCTAATAATCTTATCGAATCGAAGATTCCAACTTCGTGAAGCTTGTTTAAGTCCATAAATGGACTTCTTAAACTTACATACCATACCCGAGTTCTTGCTAGATGCAAAACCCTCCGGCTGTTCCATATAGATTTCTTCATCAAGAAATCAATTTAGAAAATCCGTTTTGACATCCATTTGCCAAATCTCGTAATCATGATAAGCAGCTATAGAAAGCAAAATCCTAATAGACTTAAGCATTGCTACTGGCGAAAATGTTTCATCGTAGTTGACGCCAGGTCGCTGTGTGTAACCTTTTTACCAGTCGGGCCTTATAGGTTTCAACCTTTCCATCAAGCATGTGCTTCCTCTTGTAAACCCATTTACAACCGATAGGAACAATTCATTCGGGAAGCAGAACCAAGTCCCAAACTTGATTCTCATGCATTGACTCTAACTCGGATTTCATGGCACTTTGCCACTTCACGGAGTCAATGTCCAACATCAATTCTCTATAGGTAAAAGGGTCAGTCTCTTCAACTAAGAGAACATTGAGACTCTTTTCTTGTATCAAATACAAGCGTTCAGGAGGTCTAGATACCCTTTGTGAACTACAGAGTGTGTATGTTGAAGGTTCTTCATCTTCTTGAACTTCAGGTTCCTCCGTTGGTTCGTTGTTTTCAGGTTGGACTTCATCAAGTTTAACCTGTCTATGATTACCACATTCTGACAAAATTTCTACCTCTAGAAATTTTACGAAGCGAGCTACGAACACATTTCGATGCTCGGTATCATAGAACAGATATCCCTTCATATTCGAAGGATATCCAACAAACCTAAACTTTTGCCCTCGAGGCGAAAGCTTATCTTGCTGAGCCATCCTGACATAGCCAGGAAAACCCCAAACCTTAATATAATTAAGATTTGGTTTCCTATAGGTCCATATCTCATATGGAGTCGTAGGAACAGCTTTTGAAGGAATCTTATTCAAAAGATGTGCAGATGTTAAAAGAGAGTAGCCCTATAAGTAATATGGCAAATCTGTAAAACTCAACATTGATCGGACCATATCCAATAAAGTCTGATTTCTTCTATCAGACACTCAATTGTGTTGTGGAGTACTTAGAGGAGTGTATTGAGCGAGAATCTCATTCTCCTTCATATAATCCATGAACTCACTACTCATATATTCGCCGCCTCGATCATATCGAAGGCATTTAATATATTGACCAGTTTGTTTTTCTACTTCATTATGGAACTCTTTGAACTTTTCAAAGGTTTCTGATTTATGTCTAATCATATAGATGTAACCGTACCGTGATAGATCATTGGTAAAGGTAACGAAGTACGAATAACCACTGTGAGCAGTCTGACTTAGTGGACCACATACATCAGAATGTACGAGTTCTAGTAAGTTAGTGGCGCTGTGTCAAACACCAGAAAATGGGGATTTGGTCATCTTACCCTGAATACATGATTCACAAGTTGGATAAGGTTCAATGGTGAGATCTGGTATCAAACCATTCCTAACCAATTGGGTAATGCGTTTAACGCCTATATGACATAGCCTCATATGTCATAGTTTAGTATTATTAACTACAGGTAAACTACGTTTATTAATCCTAGTATTCAAAATATCTCTAGAAGTATGCAATGTATAATGACCATGCTCATTTGGAAAACAAAGTATCTGAATATTACGTTTATCATATAAATACAAAGAACAGTTCTTAATGTTAACATGATAACCTTCTATATCTAATATAAAAAGAGATATAATATTTACTGCACATCCTGGTACAACATAGCAATCATATAACAAAAGGCTCCCACTCGGCAATGAGATCTCGCATACTCCCACTGCAACTGCATCCAGAGAGTCTCCACTCCCAAAATGCAACTACATCTCTCCAGGCTTCATCTTCTTACTTTCCTTCAGCACCTGCAATGAATTGCAAATGTGAACTGGACAAGTAGAATCCAAAATCCAGCTGGATGTAACAGCTTCACAAGCTAGTGAGATATCAATAACTGGAAAAATAAATGTACATGATGTAGATGCTCTCTCTTTTCTTATCTGGGCAATGTAGTCAGGACAGTTTCTTTTCAAGTGCCCGACTTTGTTGCAGTGATGGCATTTGTCTTTAGACGCCCTATTGGGTTTTGTTTTCTTTCCTTGCGGTGGAGGACCGGGACCCTTATTCTTCTTCACTTTCGTCTTCTTTCCCTTTGGCCGGGCCTGGGAAGAAGAAGAGAGTGAAGTAGGTTTCGAAGGGCGAGTTGGTACTCCATTCCTTAGGTCTTATTCCGCCGTGATCAGCATCCTATGCAGTTCATGGTAGGAATAGATAATCCCATTCATGTTGAAATACATCATGAATTGGTGATAAGAAGCTGGGAGCGAACCAAGAATGACACTCCTACCGAGAATGCCATTCAGAGGGAGATTATATTGCCTCAATTGTTCGATCAAATCGATCAAGTGAAGAACATGCAAGCTCACAGCTTGCCCCTCGTCTAGTCGCGCATGGAACAGTTCCATCACAACTTTATGAACAACTATTTATTATTGGTTCATATACGATTCTCTTAATCGTATCATCATACTATATGCATATGACATGCCATAGTATTGCCTCTTGAGTTCCGATGCCAGTGAACTTAAGATGTATGATTTAACTTTTAAATCATCATCTTTCCAAGCTTGGAAAACTTATAGTTCCTCTGGTGTTGCGTCCTCAGACACAACAAGAGGCAGTAGACCCTCAAGTACATATCCTAACTTTTCGGATTCAAGGACAATCCTTAAATCCAAATCCCAATCAGCAAAGTTCTCAGCGCCTTTAAGTTTGTTCGTATCCAACATACGCGCAAATGGATTAGTCGATTGTGCTGCCATCGTAAATCTAGGATTAGTCGATTGTGCCACCATCACAAATCTATCATATAGATTACGAAAAACGGTTAGTAGAATTAAATAGTTTCAAATAATATCAAAAGCATTAATAGATCATGGATTTTTAATCTAAAAATACCCCTCCCACTAAATCATGCAATATTGTAATCCCCAAACAGAATACAAAGATTTAATAATTAAATTAAATACAAATAATGAAAGATGGATCCCATGAATATATTTCAGTTCACAGCTTTGGCACGTTCTCGCCTACGTATATTCATCAGGTAGACAACTCATTGTCAATCACTCAATAATGACTCATGGGTATCTTGTCCTAGTCGTTTCTCGTTGTGACAGCTTTGGCACGTTCACAAGGAGGCGTACCAAGGTTAAACTCGTCAATGATAAACTCAAGCTACTTGCGTAACCCTGACAGCTTTGGCACGTTCAGGATTCCGCTTTCACTTGAATTTATCTAGTATCTGATATACATCTGGTATAAATAAATTTCTATCGGCTACACTCTCACAGCTTTGGCACGTTCTCGGATGTAGTCATAGAAAAGATATCCATAAACCGTATTGACAAGACAAACCATGTAACATGCATCAAATACATAATTAACATAAAACCTTATTAATTAGGGATTTTCCACAAAAGATGCTTTTACTTTATTTAATCAAATTAAATAAACACATGCATGCATAAAGTAAAGATTAAATTAAACATTGAATTTAAAGGCATAATCATATTGGGTGTCCAGAATCCGACTCGTTCTGATACCATTTTGTAGGGGTTTTATAGGGAATATCCGGTAACGCAGCGAAACACGGAAAATCAAATTTTTTCGATTTCAATAATTTTTCTTGGATCAATTGAATAAACTTATTTATTTAATTATCCAATACTTAAAAACTGAAATTTAACTCAAGAAATCATATTTCTTGAAAATTATCGTTTGATCTCTATACTTTACATTTTTTTCTTTTTAGTCCTCAAATTGTCAAATATAATTTTGGATGATTCTAAGTCAATACTAAAATGATTTCCAAGACATATAAAAAATAAATTGCATCAAAATCCCCAAATTTTTTAGAATTGCCGAACAACCCCTTAATTTTTCAGTTTTTGTAATTTGGTACATTTTGTTCAAAACATGTCAAGATCAAATCCAATCAACCCAAAAATTAATATGCATCATATACACACCATAATACATCACATATATGAAAAGCCCCAAATTTGGAATGAGTTAAGAATCCTAATTTTACAATTTCTTCAAATTGACAAAATATACCAAATCAATTAAATCCAACAATTTAATTCAAACTTTACCACACCAAAAAAGCCTCACCATCATGAAACAACTCATGAATAATTTTAGGTCATCAATGGGTGGCTTAGCAACTCTAGAATGACAGCTTGATTATCAAATAATCAAAAGAGAGCTTAAGAACTCATTTTAAGCTCACTTTGATATCATAAATGCTTTCATCTTTCAAACAAGTTCACAACCATTTAAAACACAAACTAAAAGTGTAGAGACAACATCCTAGCAACACATGTTGAAGCTAAGCATGATAGAAACATTTTCTTAGTTGAAAAGTTTAAAGAAAAACTTACAAAATCAAATTATTTCCAAGCATTTCTTTTGGTTCTTCAACTTTTGCTCTCAACTCTTTTGTGTTTTTTTTGGTAACTTGTTAACCTAATCCATGAAAAATGAAACAAAATAATATATACTCACCCAATATGCCCTTGGCCGAAAATTGGAGTGTATATATAAATATCTAGATATTTTTGTTTCAATTAAAGTTTACTTTATCAACTTGCATATTTGATCATTACACATTTAATGATTTATTAACAAGTCAAATAAAGCAACTTAAGTCAACTCCAAAAATATCACAACTTAAGATATTTATATTTTTAATTACTTTAATTATTTAACAATTAAATAATTATCTAAATACAAATATTTTAAATATATATATTATATTTACTTTAAATATCCAAATACATATATATTTATGATATATAAATATCACAATTTGACATTTAATTAATGTGTATTTAATAAAATCCATCATTAAATACAAATACACAATTATTAGGAAATAACCATCAGGCCCCTTTGCATGTATTTTTCGTTTAACCTTTAAACGACTTATAAATAATCAATATTATTCATAAAAGTTGCCCTAGTGCTCTACGAGTATGTTTCACTAGTGAGACTCTCTAGATTCAGGCATATCCGTCACGAAATCCAATTTCGTGTCTATAATTTAGCCACTCATAAATTATGACGACCACAGATAAACTCGCTGAATCATACAGGTCGAGGTCATGACATATGTTTAATTCCTCCGTCACAGATATCCGGATATATCCCAGAGATATAGATGTAAACGTCAAATCTCTATAGGAATAATCCCGTCGACGTCTCTATTAGCAACCTCTAAAAGAACACTTAGAACTCACTTCTAAAGTGTACCACGTGCCATGGTTTTTATCTGATTGCTAATCATATATGGACTACCTATGCTCTATACACAGAACTGACGGATCCTATCTCGACACACACATGACACCCTGAGGATCTGTCCACACCCAACGAACATGCGGAGGTCTGATCTTAATAGATCGGTGACGTGACTTCCATCTAAGTATGGAAGATGTCTCATGTGCCCATAGTGGTATCTCAAGTCGAAGAATCAAAAATGCTACTCAACCCGAGAAGATTCTTATTGACGTTGGTGTACCATCCATTAAGAATCTTCGGTGAGTCGTTCAGTGTTTATCCCCTATAAACACCTATACGTCTATACGTGTCTCCAAGATTCATGGTTCATTTAGAAATCATTGAAATCATATATTTCAGTATACGACATGTACAAGTCTCAATGAGTTTACTTTACTGACCAAGTAGTGTAAACCTTGACCAGGAACTATCTAAGAATGATAACGTCATGATACAACTCAATGTCAGTTGTGACGCTTTTGCAACTACGCCATGACTAATCATTCTAAGGTCAATTACGTCTTTACCATATCAAGAGATATATTATATTATAGAAACTACTTATTTTATTCATAATAAAACATTTACAAGGAAATACAACAGAGAATTGGCGCTCTGAGTCCAACAATAGTCTCAGCGATGACCGCAAGGATGAAGGAAGAGAAATCGGTCCGAGAGCACGTCTTGAGGATGATGATCTATCTCAACACGATCGTAACTCATGGAGTTCGTATTGACGAGTGTAGCCAGGTGACCATGATCATGGAAACTCTTCAGAAGAGTTTCCTGTAGTTTAAAAGCAACTATGTTATGAACAGGTTGACTTTTACTTTGACTTAGCTACTTAGTGAGCTCACCCATTACGAGTCCATACTGGTGGATCCTCGTAAGCCCAGTGGAGAGGTAAATGTTGCCGAATCTTCAAAATCTGCCAAGAACAAGAAGAAAAGCACTGGGAAGTTTAAGGAAAAGCTCATGAAGAAGAACAAGAAAAGCTCTAAAGATGCCAAACCCAAAGGAAAGTGTTTTCATTGCAACAAGGATGGACATTAGAAAATGAATTGTCATAAATACCTTGCTGAGCTGAAAGAGAAGAAAGCCATATGTAAATATGATTTACTTATTTTTTGAATCTTTATTAGTGGATGATGATAAATCCATATGGATTGTTGATTCTAGTACCGTGTTTGTTCTTTATTGCAGTTACTTGACTCATGTAGGGACCTTGCTGAAGGTGACTATACCATGAGGGTTGAGACAAGGGATTTCATTTCAGTAAAAGTAATAGGAGTTTCTAGTTTAATTTTTTTTCAAATAATAGTTATTTACATTTAAACAATGTGTTATTTATTCCTGATTTTTGCAGGAATTTGATTTTTGTTTCTAAATTTTGGATGACTGTTTTTCTATTTCGTTTAATAATAATTTGGTTATTTTTAGTAGAAATGAATTAACTATATGCATAGGAAACTCTGAAAATAATTTATATGTGTTAAAACCGTTAACACATAATTCACTGCTCAACGCTGAAATATTTAAGGTTGAAAAACCTAAAACAAAACGACAAAAAATTTCTTATGATGACACATATCTATGGCACTTTAGAATTGGTCATATTAGCCTTGACCGGATAGATAGGTTGATAAAGAACGAAGCTTTAGACGAGTTAAAGCTTGGAACTTTAACAATATGTGAATTTTGTCTAGAAGGAAAAATGACCAAAAGACATTTTACTGGAAAATGTATAAGAGCTAGTCAGCCACTTGAGCTAATACATTCGGATATTTGGGAATCGATGAATGTAAGAGCCCGAGGAGGTTATGAATACTTCGTAAAATTTATCGACAATTATTCTAAATATGGGTTTACCTAATGCAACACAGTCGTATACTTTTGAAATGTTCAAAGAGTATCGTGCTGAGGTTGAGAACCAATTAGGTAAGACGATCAAAACTCTACAATCGGATCGTGGAAGAGAATACATTGATATAGATTTCGAGGAATTCTTAGTTGAACATGGGATAGTATCCCAGCTCACAACACCTGGAACACCACAGTAGAATGATGTTGCATAAAGAGAAATCAGACCTTACTAGACATGGTAAGATCTATGTTTAGTTACAGTTCACTGTCTAGTTAATTTTGGGGATATATATTGCAAACATCAATATATATCCTTAATGTAGTTCCATCTAAGTCTGTTCCTAATACTCCCTTAGAGTTATAGAGTGGTCACATAGTTTACGAAATTTCCACATATGAAGGTGTCCATCATATATGCTGAAGAATAATACTATAAAGTTAGAGTCACGTTCTCAGATGTGCCTATTTGTAGGCTATCCTAATGAGACTAGGGGTGGGTTCTTTTATAGTCCGAAAGATAATAAAGTATTTGTGTCTACAAATGCTATATTTGTTGAGGAGGACTATATGAGGGAGTTCAAACCTCAAAGTAAAGTGTTACTCGAGAAGTTACTTGTTGGTTTGACCAGCACACCATCGTCAACAACAATTGACAAAATCATAACACATTTGACATTTGACATTTGAGTGTCAGATGTAAGTATGTTAGAATGATCTGCCACCTAGAAGCAGTGGGATAGTTGTACGATCACCTGATTGCTATCTAGGTGTTAGAGAGGCATAATTTGTCGCATCTAGTGACGGTGTAGATGATCCATTGACCTATCATAGTATAATGGATGATTCTGATAAAGAGGAATGGCTCAAAGCCATGAACCTCGAGATGAAGTATATGTACTCCAAATCAGTATGGGAACTTGTAGACAAACCTGAAGGGGTAAAACCCATAGGTTGTAAGTGGATTTACAAGAGAAATAGGGGAGCAGATGAGAAGGTACAGACCTTCAAGGGTTACACCCATAAATATGAAGTTGACTATGAGGTGACTTTCTCACCAGTAGTCATGCTTAAATCCATCTGCACTCCTCTATCAATTGCCACATATTATGACTATGAGATTTGGCATATGGACATCAAGACTGCATTATTGAATGACAATCTTGATGAGTGTATCTATATGGTACAACTAGAGGGGTTCGTAGCCCAATATCAAGAGAAAAAGGTTTGCAAGCTGCAAAGGTCCAACAATCAAATCTTATAATTTTGAGCAGAATGATGAGTCTTGTGTGTACAAGTGTATCATTGATGGAAATATAGTTTTTCTCATTTTGTATGTCGATGATATTTTACTTATTGGGAATGATGTAAAAATATTATTGGACTTGAAAACCTGGCTAGCTAATCAATTCAAAATGAAAGATTTGGGAGATGCCAGTTATGTACTTGTGATACAGATTCTTCTGGATCGCAAAAGATGACTATTAGCTATGTCTCAGACATCCTATATTGACAAGATCCTTGTGTGATTTGGGATGCAGAATTCCAAGAATGGCAATTTGCCTTATCGACATGGAATTCATTTATCAAATGAACATTCTCATAAGACACCTCAAAAAGTTGAGGAAATGAGACATATCTCATATGCCACAGCAATTGGAAGTCTTATGTATGTTATGTTATGTTATGCATGAGACTGGACATCTATTTTGCAGTGGGAGTAGTCAGTAGGTTTCAGTCTAACCCGGAATTAGATCATTGAGTGGCTGTGAAAGACAATCTCAAGTATCTTAAGAGAACAAGAAATGTTAGGGTTGGTGCTCAGAGTGCCAATCCGGATCGTATTTACGATTCATAAATACGAACAATTCTTTTTTCCAAAATATTACTTATTTAATGGTAGCACCTCTTGTCTTTTATATACATATTCGATCTAATTGCGATTGGATATCTAATTATGATTAGATTGAAACTGAATTTGATTTAGTGATACGTTTATATTAGACAAAGACCCTAGGATTTACAACGTAGTGCGCAGTTACAACATAGTTTGTAATTGACATTGGGAAGCGTCACTATAAGTTGTATATCCTTAAATAAAGTTTCTGGTCAAGATTTACTAAAACGGGTCGGTTAGTAAGATCCGCTGAGACCAGTACATGTCGTATATCGTGACTTGGTCCGATGGTTTATCCCAATGAACCATGAGTCTCGGGAGACTCGTATAGACATGTAGGTGTTTATTTGATAAACACTGACGACTCACTGAAGATTTCCTAATAGATGGTACACCAACCTCAATAGGAATCTTCTCGAGTTGAGTGAGCATAGTGGTCATTTGACTTGAGATACCACTGTAGATATATGAGTTATCCTCCGCACTTTGATGGTAGTTACGTCACTGATCTATTTTGATCAGACCTTCGCCTGTTCGTTGGGTGTGGACTGATGGTACACCAACCTCAATAGATGGTACACCAACCTCAATAGGAATCTTCTCGAGTTGAGTGAGCATAGTGGTCATTTGACTTGAGATACCACTGTGGATATATGAGTTATCCTCCGCACTTTGATGGTAGTTACGTCACTGATCTATTTTGATCAGACCTTCGCCTGTTCGTTGGGTGTGGACTGATGCTTATGATATCATGTGCGTATCAAGATAGAATCCTTCAGTCCTGTGTACAGGGCATATGCATCCTATACGTGTTTGCGATCTAGTAAATCCATGACTGTGGTATAACTTCGGAAATCAGTTTCGAGTGTTATTTAGAGATCGTAAATTTGAAAAGTCGACCATATCATACCGAAAGGATTTGACGTTCTTATCTATATCTCAGGTATAATATGGATAGCCTGTGAAAGAGGGATTATACGAATGCAATGACCTCGACTTGCATAGTTTAGCGAGAATATTTGTGGTCGTCATAATTCATGAGTGGGTGATTTATGGACACAAAATTAGATTTCGTGACGGATAAACCTAAACTCATAGAGTCCCACAATATGAAGTGTACTCGTTGAGCACTTGGGCAATGTGTTATGAATTATACAGATTATTCATAATACTTCATCGGATTAAATGAGTTAATTCGAATCGTTTAAACGGTTAAACGAAAACACATGCATAGGGGTATTTTTGGTCAATCGTAATTATTGTGTATTTGTATTTGATACATAATTTGATTAGATACACATTAATTATTTGTCAAATGAGATTTTGACACATGCCATTAATATATATATATTTTTTATTTAATGTAAATAAAAATACATATATAATAATAATTATATTAATTAATTATTTAGATATTTAAATGTTAATTATTTGAATAATTAAATAATATTCATATTACATAAATGTTATGCAATATGTTTAATTATTATTGATACATATGGCATGTTTTAATTAAGTTTTAAGTGTGCAAATTTGATTTGTCCAAATTAAAGCTTATCTTATCTTTATTTTAATTTAATGAAATTAAAATACGAAATTGACCAAAATGCCCCCACATAGTCGGTCATGGCTATTTAAAAAGGGGAAAATTTTATTTTCTTCTTCTTATGGTCTCCATGGCCGAAAACATGATCTCCGAATACTCTCAAATTGTTCTTGATGATTCAAGGAAAGAAATTCAAGAAAAAATCAAGAAAAAACTTTAGGAAAATAAGAGATTAAAGGTAATCTTCAATCTTTTTTAGCTTTGAAAGCATGTTTCATGTTCTTGATTATCTAGATTGATTCTAGGGTTTCTTCGTTTGTATAAATTTGGGTCTTTTGGATTTGGAGGATGGAATTGAAAGCATGGTGCATTTGTGAAGTTGATTTGGTTGATATTATCGTAATATTGGTCCAATTTAATCATTTGATGATATGTTGCCATTCTAGAGTGTTATGACCACTCTTGTAATGCCTAGAATTATTCTTTGGTGGTTCATTTGTGGTGACTTGAATTGGTGTTGTGATTAATTAGATTAATGTTGAAAAAGTTGGATTAAAACATAAAAAATTGATAATTTTTGTTGCAAAATCAGATCTGGAAAAACTGGGTTGTTTGTGATGAAAATGATGTCATTTTAATGTATTGGATGTGTTTTGGGTGTTGGAACAATTTCCGTAAATTGTTTCAGAGTTGAAATAAACGAAAACGGTGAAAAACAGCGTTACCGGGTGACTTTTGAGTCAACCTGGTGACGACTGCCCAAACAGTGAATTTGTCACTGTTGGTCAGCCCATGAACTGCCCTAATACTATTGGGGCTGACCTGGGTAGCCCTTATGTGTATTGGGTAGTCGGTTCGGTCAAAAACGTATTTTATGCTATTTTGCGGAAAAATATTTTCGTAAAAGTTTCGCGATGTTTCTTAACTATTTATGTCGCTATTTGATATCAAATAATTATATTTAGGTGAAATATGAATGAATTATTCATATTAGATATTAAATAATTTATTCGGTAATTTAAAAAGTTTTAAAATTATGATTTCGCCCGAACAGCGCTTCCGCCGCGCCCTTTGCCGAAAACCCCAACAAAAATGGTATCAGAGCAAGTTTGATCCTTGATCCATTACATTAGTCATGCTTGATATATGATATGTAATCCAATTTTTATGTTTGCACATGCACGTAATCTATATGTTTCTTGACTTTTTGGTTAAACGCTAACGGGAAACGTAACGAAAATTTAATAGTTAAGTTAAGTTATGTTTTCTAAAGGTAGAATTGAATTGTTTAGAAAATGATCTAGATTAAAAATTCTGCATATGATGTAGAACAATACTTCCTTGAGGAATATCCCCACTTAAATAAGGCTGTAAAGTAACGTGTATTGGATGCATGTTTCTTGGTCCGTCTTGTCAATAAGGTTTATGGGTATCTTTCTATGGCTGCATCCGAGATCGTGCCAAAGTAGTGAGGGTGTAGTTGATCGAATTTTATCCATGCCGGATGTATATTTGATACTAGACAAATTCAAGTGAAAGTGGAAATCCTGAACGTGCCAAAGCTGTCATGACTACATCGGTAGCTTGAGTTTGTCATTGGCAAGTAAATCCTTGATACGCTTCATTGTGAACGTGCCAAAGCTGTCATAATGAGAAACGGTCAGCACCAAAATCAGGAGTCACAATAAGTGTGATTGACAATGAGTTGTCTACCTAATGAATATATATAGGCGAGATCGTGCCAAAGCCGTGAGTTGAAATATATTCATGGGGTCCTATTCTTTCTCACTATGGAATTTGATTTAATTATTGAATTCCCATTTTCCGTTGGGGATTATGGTATTACGTAAAGTAGTGGGAGACACTGCTGAGTTAAAAATCCATAACTAAAACGGTGCGTAATTTTATGGAAATTGCTGCTTATGTTTTCCTTTATTCTATATTGTTGATAGAAATATACTTCTAATCCACTGCATGCATATTATTTGAATATGTTTTCTGACTTTACTTATGGTTGTGTGTTTCTAGAATAAGTTCTAGAATGACTGTAGACTTGGATATTGTTAGATTAGTCAAAACTATCGGGAACTGTTGTTCCGGTTTTTTTAAAAATCAAGATGGTTTGGTGACTTAGTTACTAAGTCACGATAAGTAATCTAAATAAATATCTATTTTAGGACATAATAGTCTAGAAAGAATAGTTTCTTGTGCAGTACGAATTGACACGAATCAGTTCATGTCTCGAGATTCTTGACTGGCATTAAGAAAACTCCATTAGGTTTTTTGTTTATCTTATAATGACGTTTCTTGGCTTTAGTGACTTTTAGAAGTCACGTGTTTGACACACTTTGCTAATCAATTATTAGCAATTGTTGTGAATAATTGAAGGTAAATTATAGAGCTTAAGAAATGAGATGTGTATAGGGAAATATCGATTCTCACAATACAACAACTGTAGGTATTGGATACCAGATCTCCCATCTAGTTATTTAAAATATTATTTAATGATTGTTTTGATATTTGATATCAGAACTTGCGACTATTGGATAGTTACTTGTTCTTTATAAACAATTGTTACATATTTTGATATGACTAGTAGTGTCATTGATGAGAAGATAAACATTAAGAAATATATTCGGTTAACTAAATAACTTAGAACATTTTTTTTATGAAATTTTATCACATAAGCATTAGATGTTTATTCCGTATGGTAAAAGATGGTCTGATACAAGACCACACCACATATCCTTATCCATTTAATGAATATTGTATTTCAGGAATGTGATTAAATCTCATTTAACCAATTATCATCATTGGACCACATATTTATTAAACTAATACATTGGATGTATGTAGTTTAATGAATTATAAATTGCCTTGGATAGTTTTCTTTACTTCGTAACTTGGTTAATGAATTGTCATGACTTAGTTACATGTTTATAAAAGAGTATATATTGAACGTCTTGAATGGTTCGAGAACTTTCAATATGTTTTTTGATGAAACGCGAATATAATATTTTGATTGTTTCAAAGTTATTCTATTTGAAGTGTTGAAAACTATATCGTTAAAATTCATTATGTGTCTTTGAATTGTTCAAGGATGTTTGATATGATCAAACATATGAATTTATGACAATTAGTTCTAAAGTTATTTAATGAATGTGATTCTTACTCAATATTATTCTTCTACGATTCCATCATGATGGAATTGGTTAGTGGGAGAAATCGAATATTATATGATTTGATTCGATTGATATTGAGTGTTACCGAATTAGTTTTCAATACTATTGGGGTTATGCTCCAGTTACACTAATTCATCATTTTAATTATTGTTCCATTAGTTTCTACAATTATATATATGATATGTACAAGTAGAAAATTCGAATCTTAAAAAGTTTGAGATTTGAATCTTTTTTTATATAATAGTTATATAATTGAAAAGTACTTGCACCTTGGAGGTACAAGTAAAAGTTTATCATTTATTCTATTTAATAGAATATTGTATTCTATTTGATAGAATATATTTTCTATGATCCCGAGTAATAAAATTATTTTATTGCTTAGTATGTAACATCGAATGTTAACGATTGTAGAAAAGACTTGACTTATTGAAGTCAAATGTGAGAGTGATAAACTGTAATGGAACTACATAATTAATTAGATGAAATGACCCTACGATATCTTCCGTATAAGTCCAATAGGATGTCAGAATCATTTGCAAAGTATTTGATACTTAATGATTCTGTTGTTTTCTTATTGAAGAAAATTATCCTATTGTAGAAAAGACTTGACTTATTGAAGTCAAATGTGAGAGTGATAAACTGTAATGAAACTACATAATTAATTAGATGAAATGACCCTACGATATTTGTTGGGGTTTTGGGCGGTGGGCGCAGCGAAAGCGCGGTTCGAGCGAAATCGTAATTTAAAACTTTTTCAAATTACCGAATAAATTATTCAATATCTAATATGAATAATTTATTCATATTTCACCTAAACCTGTTTATTCGATATCAAATAACGACATAAATGTATATGAAACGTCGCGAAACTTTAACGAAAAAGGTTTTTCCGCAAAATGGCCTAAAACACGTTTTTGACCGAACCGACGACCCAACACTTATGGAGACTGCCCAGGTCAGCCCCAATAGTGTTAGGGCAGTTCATGGGCTGCCGTAACAGTGACGAACTCACTGTTTGGACAGTCGTCACCCGGTAATGCCATTTTTCACCGTTTTCACTTATTTCAACTCCGAAACACTTTCCGGAAATTGTTCCAACTCCAAAAACACATCCAATATATTCATAAGACATCAAATTCATCACAAAATTTCCAATTCTTCCAGATCTGATCCATAACAGAAATTGCCTAATTTTCATGTTTTAAATCCAAATTTTCAATATTAATCAAATTAATCTCAACACCAAATCAAGTTACCACATATGAACAACCCAAGAACAATTCTAGGTGTCACAAGAGTGGTCATAACACTCTAGAATAGAAACTCATCATCAAATGATCAATTTGGATACAAATTACACTAATTTCACCCAAATCTGCTTCACACTTGCATTTCACTTCCATCCCCATCATCCACAAACAAAAGCCCCAAAAATTCAGAATCAAAGGAACTCTAGAAACCTTCTAACAACTCAAGAAACAAGAAACTAAATTTCTAAGCTTATGGTTATAGTAGATTACCTTTACTCCTCCAATTCTTTAGCCTTTTTCTTGAATTTTCCTTTGATTCTTCATGGAATTTTCAAACAAATTTTGAGACCCATTTTTGAGAGCTTGGTCGGTTATGGAAGCAAGTTAGATGATGAAGATAACAATTTCCCATTTTAAATAATGTTGACCAACTAAGGAGGGGTAAAATGGTCTTTTTATAAATTTAATCCAATTAAATCAATTTACACTTTATAATAACAAATAAAATTTGGACAGATAAAGTGTAATTAAAACATGCCATGTTGACCAATAATAATTGGACAAATAAAGTGTATTATGAATAATCTGTATTATTCATATCGTGTTGCCCAAGTTCTCAACGAGCACACTTCATATTATAAGACTCTCTAAGTTTAGGTTTATCCGTCACGAAATCCAATTTCGTGTCCATAATCCACCCATTCATGGATTATGATGACCACAGATAATCTTGCTAAACTATGCAAGTCGAGGTAATTGCATACGTATAATCCCTCTGTCACAGGCTATCCGTATTATACCTGGAGTATAGATAAAAACGTCAAACCCGTTCGGTATAATATAGTCGACTTTCAATTTACGATCTCTAAATAACACTCGGAACTGATTTCCGAAGTTATACCACGGCCATGGATTTACTAGATCGTAAACACGTGAGGATGCCTATGCCCTGTACAGAGGACTGACAGATTCTATCTTGATACGTACTAGATATCATGAGCATCAGTCCACACCCAACGAACAGGCGGAGGTCTGATCTAAATAGATCGGTGACATGACTGCCATCAAAGTGTGAATGATAACTCATATATCCCACTATGGTATCTCAAGTCGAAAGACCACTATGCTCGCTCAACTCGAGAAGATTCCTATTGACGTTGGTGTATCATCTATTAGGAAATATTCAGTGAGTTGTTCAGTGTCTTATCAAATAAACACCTACATGTCTATACGAGTCTCCCGAGACTCATGGTTCATTGAGATAAACCATCGGACCATGTCATGATATATGCATGTACTGGTCTCAGCGGATTTTACTAACCGATCCGTGTTAGTAAATCTTGACCAGGAACTTTATTTAAGGATATACATCTTATAGTGCTCTTCCTAATGTCAATTACAAACTGCGTTGTAACTGCGCACTATATTGTAAATCCTAGGGTCTTTGTCTAATATACACGTATCACTGAACCACATTCAGTTTCGATCTAATCGTAATCAGATATCTAATCGTAATTAGATCGAATAAGTGTATAAAAGACAATGGTGCTACCATTAAATTAGTAATATTATGGAAAATAGAATTGCTCTTATTTATGAATCGGACATAAATACGATCCGGATTGGCACTCTGAGCACCAACCCTAACAATTTCTCCCTCTTGCTCTAGTGTCTATCCACGGTATCCTATACATATCTTAATGTGTATCACATACTCATGTCCTTTAAGAGCTCACCTTGCACTCAAAAAGTAGGCACCAACAAGTAAGCCCGCTTAACAAATCGAGTCTGTCCAACAAACCCAACCGTTTTCCTTAACCAACATCATTCATATTTTGCAGAATCCAAAATTCTACATCAATATGACTCAGACGCTATATCAGTTCTGTGCTATAGCTGCTGAGTTGTATAAGTATATTTATAGATCAAATCCAAAATACTATGAGACAACCGCAAGCACTAAACTAATATAAAACTTCTAATCTATAGGGTCACTATGCAACTTCATAAGTCAATACTTCAAAAGATGCAACTGATTCTACTGATTCAGTAGAATCAACGGTGACACTCCCACTGCATCTTTTCTGACTTTATATGACGTAGACCATCTAACGTCATTATTAGGATCAAAACCAATTTGACCTTATGGTTGCTGACTAAATTCTTCATGAATTAGAAACTCGTTCTTAATATCTCAATGATCACAAAGAACATGTTTCAAGATCCATCATATGGTTCGCAACATATCAAAATAACTCGTAATAATTACGATTAAATTGACATCTTTAATCACACATAATATAGTATTAACTACACCATCATCATATGATGCATAAGATTGACTAGATATTCTAATCAATCTCTCTTTCGATAAAGGTATCATCCTTTACGAAAGATGAATACTATATATATAAAAGACAAGTTAACTGTCAAACAGTTACACTAACTGTCATATAGATAGTCTCACTGTGTCCTTTATTAGATCATATCTAATATGCGACTAATGGGAGTATCTCACAAGTCTTTTAGTTTTATATCATATATAAAACTTTATATCAAATATAACAGAGACTACTATCACTGTTTACACGAAGAAAAGTAGAAGTAGGATATATAATACTAGAAAGAAATTTGTACGCTCCCACTGACCCTACTGACAAATACATATTCTCTATACTTTGATAAAACCAGACAATCTGAATGATATCAAAATCAGAGAACACAGATTTCCGGAAAGCTTATCTGAGTCTACAATAGGCTCCATAAGCTAGTATGTCAAACTGTAATCTTAGCAGAATACAAACTCTAGGGCCATTTTAGAATGAACTCTTCAAACAAAGAAACCACGACAGATCTCTCATTCGAAAAAATCACTCAAGAACGCCACTTTGCATTCTTTAGCCAAAATACATAGTTTAATATCAACATTAACCAAAAGATCGTTAATTGTTCAATTATTGCAACCAGAGACAAGTATTATCAGAATCTACAATAGACTACTGAAGACAACCTTTCTTATTGTCATACTATAAAGGTCAAACCTTTATCAAGCTCACTTTGCTTTTTACTGCGCAAACAATTTGCATATTTTATGAACTATTTATAACGAAAGCCTAATCAAGTTCAAAACTTGATCGTAGTAAGCTACGAACAATATTAAATCTATGGTTAAATTCTAACTTCCGAAATCGATATCAAATATCGATCCCACTATAAGTTATAGGATAATTTTCTTCAATAAGAAAACAACAGAATCATTAAGTATCAAATACTTTGTAAATGATTCTGACATCCCATTAAACTTATACGGAAGTTGTCAAAGGGTCTTTTCATCTTATTAATTATGTAGTTCCATTTATAGTTTATCATTCCCACATTTGACTTCACTAAGTCAAGTCTTTTCTACAATCGTCAACATCCGATGTTAACACACCAAGTAATAAAACAATTTTATTACTCGGGATCGTAGAAAATATATTATATCAAATAGAATACAATATTCCATTAAATAGAATAAATGATATACCTTTCACTTGTACCTCTGAGGTACAAGTACTTTCAATTATAAAAAAGAAAGTTTCAAATCTCAAACCTTTTAAGATTCAAATTTTCTACCTATACATATCATATACGTAATTCTAGAAATTAATGGAACAATAATTAAAGAGATGAATTAGTGTTACTAGAGCATAACCCCAAGAGTATTGAAATTAATTCGGTAACACTCAATAGCAATGAATCAAATCATATAAGATTCAATTACTCCAACTGACTAATTCCATCAAAGTGGAATCAAAGAAGTTTAATATTGAGTAAGAATCACATTCATTAAATAACTTTAGAACCAATTGCTTAAATTTATATGTTCGATCATATCAAACATCTTTGAACAATTCAAAGTCTCACGATGAATCTTAAAATTATAGATTTCAACACTTCAAATAGAATATCTTTGAACCATTCAAAATATTCTATCCGCGTTTCATCAGAAAACATATCGAAAGTTCTCGAACCATTCAAGACGTTCAATATGTTTTCTTTTAGAAACACACAACTAAGTCATGACAATTCATTAACTAAGTTACAGAGTAAAGAAAACTATCTAAGGCAATTACTAATTCATTAAACTACATACATCCAATGTATCAGTCGAATAAATCTTGTGGTTCAATGACGGTCATTGGTTAAATGAGATTTAATCACATCCTGAATACAATATTCATTAAATGGATAAGGATATGTGGTGTGATCTCGTATCAGACCATCCTTTACCATACGGAACAAGCATCTAATGCTTATATGATAAAAACTCATAAAGCACGATTCTAAGTTATTGAGTTAACCGAATATATTCTTAATGTTTATCATTTCGTTAATGACACTACTAGTCGCCTTAAAATATGTAACAACTATTTATACAGAACAAGTAACTATGCAATAGTCACAAGTTCTGATATCAAATATCAAAACAGTTATTAAATATTATTTTAAATAACTAGACGAGAGATCTGGTATCCAATGCCTACAGTTGTCGTATTGTGAGAATCGATATTCTCTATACACAACTATGCGTATCTCATTTCTTAAGCTTTATAATTTGCGTTCAATTATTCACAACGATTGTAAATAATTGATTAGCAAATTGTGTCAAACACGTGACTTCTAGAAGTCGCTAAAGCTAAGAAACATCATTTTAAGATAAACAAATACTAAATGGGTTTTCTTAATGCCAGTCAAGAATCTCGAGACATGAACTGATTTGTGTCAATTCTTACTGCATAAGAAATTATTCTCTCTAGATAATTATATCCTAAACCGGATATCCATTTAGATTACCTATCGTGACTTAGAAATTAAATAACAAACCATCTTAATTTACAAGGAAATCGGAACAACAGTTCCCGATGGTTTTAACTAATCTAACAATATCTTAGTCTACTGTCTTTCTAGAACCTATTCTAGAAATACGTGTAGGCACTGCATTTTTGCATATAAGTCCCGATGATGAGCCTCATATGGAGGCACTACTCTTTAAGTTACGGAAGTCGCGGGAAACAGACGTCGGAATGGAGAAGTCAGAAATCAATACCTTGTTGGATTTAATTCGTTTGCTTAGCTTCGGGTTTGCTCGTTGGACCTCTGTTTTAAAATTTACCCTCGGACCAAACCTACACCAAGCCACACACCCAAGCCCACACACCACCAAGCCATACACCAAGCCCACCAAAATAACCCAAACACATGCCCAAAAGGACCAAACACACGCCCATCTCCTCCAAAATAATAAATCCACACATTAAACACATGTTGAAATCCTAATAAATCACATTCCCAAATTAAAAGAAACAAATCAAATCCCATAAATCACATTCCTAATTAAATTAAATCACATGCCTAAACTAAATAAAATCAAATCAAACCAAATCAAATTACCTTCCTAAATTGAAGAGATCATTTCCTTATGACACACAAATTAAACATTCCCCCATTATTACACAATCTCCGTTTTCCTACCCGTATAAGGTAAACCCCAACCCTCTCCTATAAAAAGAAGCATAAACCCAACCTTAGAACCCCTAGCACTCACGCCCAACACAAAGAAATTTCCCTTGCAATTTCCGTGAATCAGCCTTATCCATTGCCGCACACAACAGCCAAACCAGCCCCCTCCATTGCCGCACAAACTTCCCAGAAAATACCCCTCAAAACCACCGAAACTGCACCCAAACTGCACTCCAAACCACCGAAAACTGTCCCTAAAATTTCCCCAGCAATCATCGAAAATTAGCCCCTGAACTGCACTCCAAACCACCGAAAATAGTCCCTGAAACCATCGAAAATCAGCCCCAGAAACTGCACCTTATATCACCAAAAATTTCCCCCGCACTACCGTAACACCTATAAAACTGCCTTGAATTATCGCAAAAACTACACCCCAAATACCGCAAACAACAACCAAACAGTAACCAGAAAACCGCAGCAAAATAGAGGAAACAGCAGCCCAAAACAGTGAGGTAACGAAGGAAAATAGTAAACCAGTGAATCAGAAAAGTTACGGAGCATCAACCGTTCCGACAACCGCGTAACGCACTTCCAAGAGTAGACTTAAGAGGTTAGACCTGAGGGCACCCTTTTATTTATTCCCGCTATTTTTCTATTATTTGTTATTATTTCTTCGCATGCGTATTGTTGATTCATGTATGTTGTGGCCATGGGATGAATGATTTTGTGCTATCTCTCGTGGTATATCGGATGGAAATCCGGACGTAAATTCCGTAGCCGAATCCGAATAGACGGTAGTGCGGTTTGAACTCGGGATACAATTCCACGTACCACTTGAGAAACACACATATTTCGTTTTATCCAATCTTGTGTTTATTCGTTGTTTATTAGAAATAGTATGTTACTTTTATGCATGATTAGGTTGTTTAATACGTTATTTTTATGCATGATTTAGTTATTTCCTTCGCATTAGGAACTTAATTATATCACTTCTACGTTTATGTTTAGATTATTATTTATTTACATTGCCATGCTTATCGATTTAATGTATTCATGAGATTGTGTGTTTACCGTTATTTTGACTTACTTTTATGCATGCAAACTTAGATATAGGTTACATTCAAACTTAGATATAGGTTATATGGAAACTTAGATATAGGTTGTATGCGAACTTAGATATAGGTTATATGCAAACTTAGATGTAGGTTATTCTTGCGTATGTATGTTGCGTAGACTCGGTTATATTATTACATAAATCCGTTCATTACAAGTGGCATAAGTAAGGGACCATTCTGAATCCAACGGTTTGAGGTCTTCCCTTACGAGGGGTGAGTGCGGCCTTAAATCATTTCCCAGTTCACACTGGGTGGCGACTCCATTTTATTTCTCCGGTTTAGTCCCATGCGGGCTACTCCGTACTCCCAATTGGGTCGTGAGCCTGGAATAGCGTCGCCAATTTCTGTGTCCTACAGTCTAGCGACTCCACTGGGGATAGAGAATCAGCCCCGAAATAATATCTTATGATGTTTGTGATTTGTACTTTAATTAACCGTGTCTACCGTGGGTTGAAGGGGTTTAATCAAAGGCACTATTAGAGCTAGGTAAGGGTTTGGTGTCTTCCTTCATTCACTACCTTTCTAAGGAAAAGCTGTGAAGGCACCTAGATAATCATTTACTCGATGCTTACCGTGATGGACTAATTTGGAGGACCTACTGTTTGTTCCTGTCACCAAGGCGATAAGAGCCTAAGAGGTTTGGGTATTTAAGAGAGTCCGCTCTACCCTCTCTCTGGGAAATCTTCAATAGGAAATCCATCTGACAGTCATTCATGCATCATAACTCGTTGGCACGTACCTTAACATATAAAAAAAGTGCGCTCATTTGGTCGCTCGGACCCTTGAGTGGGGAGACCTAGTTGTGGGCAATCCTTCACCGACGAGAGCCTTTGTCTATACCCTATAAACCCGCATATGAACTGTAGTTGTATGACCGATAGAAAACACCCCTTTATGTTTACGTTTGGGACCATCATCATTTGGGTTCAGTTGGACCTTTTGTCATGAGGTATGGGCTTGTTGGGCCATTTAAAGTGGGACGGGTTCGTGCCTTATGACAATTAGGCCAAAAGCTTCTAAAATGCCAATGGGCCATTTTGTGTTTAGGCCCATCATCATTTGAAGTTGTTTAGCCATGTTATCGCAACAGTGTAAACCTGTTGGGCCTTTTCAACTGGGACAAGTTTGCACCACGCAATAGTATGGTTGAATGCTTTGGAATGATAATGGGCCGACTTATATATTTCATGCATCGCATGCATACATGCTGACTAAAAGTTTTAAAAGACACCATAGATACCCGTTGGGTTAGGGAAGAGGGAAGACTCGTCAAAAGGCCGTTAGCGAACATGAGCGAATCAGTTAATGAGGGATCTCGTATGGATCAACTGGAGACTAGTCTCACTAAGGTTACCGAGCAGTTACAAGCTTTGACCACCGCTGTGGCCGATATGGCTGTGCCCCATACTGGGGGAGGCTCTGAGAATGAGAGGCATGAGGACCCTCCGAACAGATTGAGTGATGATATCCCTGTCTTTGATGATGACATGGCTGAGTATGAAGCATGCGCCTTTGGACTGACTACATTAATAACCTTGAAGGCTAAGAACATCGAAGTTTACGGAGACTCGATGTTGGTAGTCCGACAGATGCAAGGAGAATGGGAATTGAAGGAAGAATGGTTGAAACCCTACCTATTCCACCTTAGGAATCTGGCACAAGCTCTCCCCGATTGTAAATTTCAACACTTGCCACGAGAAGAAAATCAAATGGCCGACGCGTTAGCTACACTAGCCGCAACTTAGGAAAATCCGGAGGAGTTGGTGATGAAACCTCTAGTGTTGACAACGGAAAGCAGACCTGCCTATGAGATAGAAAAAGGTATTGGAATTATATATCAACGATGGGAAACCTTGGTACTACGACATTCAGCGATACTTATAACACGGGGAATTTCTGGAAGAAGCAAGCAGAAAGGACATGATAGCCATTCAGAAGTTGGCTTCTCAATATGTGAGTTTGAAGGGAGAACTATACAAGAGGCAAGTGAATGGCATTCAGCTGAAGTGTTTAAGAAAAGAAGAGGCTCATAAGGTAATGGAAGAAGTACATGCGGAGTATGTGGACCACACATGAACAAATTGAACTTGTCCAGCAAGATAGTGAGACAAGGTTTCTACTGGTCGACCATGGAAGCTGACTGTACGAAGCTGGTATACAGAGTTGCATGGGCTGTCAGAGCCGTGGCCTTTCTCAGCATGGGGAATTGATATGATCGGAGAAATTCGGCCGCATGCATCGAACGAACATCACTTCATAGTAGTGGAAGTAGACTACTTTTCAAAATGGGTGGAAGCCGAGTCATTTCACAACGTCATAGCAAAGCAGATGGAAAAATTCATAGCCCGGAACATCATTTGTAGATATGGGATGCCGCATCACGTAGTAACAGACAATAGAGTCCATTTTCAAGGAGAAATAAATGCAATGCTACAAAAGTATGGGATAGGACATCACAAGTCATCACCTTACAGACCGCAGGTAAATGGGGCAGTCGAGGCAGCCAATAAGACAATAAAGAAGATGTTAGCCAAAATGAGGGAGAACTATAAAAATTGGGCCGATAAGCTGTCATACGCCTTGTGGGGGTACAAAACTTCTGTGAGAACAGCAACAGGAGCCACACCTTACTCTTTGGTCTATGGCATGGAAGCAGTACTGCTACTGGAAGTTGAGATACGGTCCATGCGGGTATTAGCAGAAGCAGATTTATCTGAACAAGAATGGGCCTCGCAGATATTTGAACAGTTAACATTACTGGATGAGAAGAGAATGAAGCCTTTATGTCATATGCAGTTATACCAGAAGAGGGTGGCTCGAGCATTCAACAAGAAAGTGCGTCCTACTAAGATCAGAAAGGGTGATCTGGTACTTAAGCAGTCGAAGCCGTCGATGACAGGCCCGAGAGGAAAGTTCAAACCCAACTGGGAAGGACCTTACATAGTCCAGAAAGTAATGGGAAACGGGGCAGTGAGACTGTCAGACTTGGAAGAGAACGCGTTCACCGAGCTGATCAACGTGGACAGATTGAAGCAATATTTTGCCTGAGGAAGAGAAGATCGATCAATCATTAAGAGGACTGGCGGAAGACCTAACCCAACGGAATAGGAAATTCATTCATGCATGCATGCATACACGTAACATATTTGCATTCTTTCTTGTATTTGTTCTGTTTTGTAATCACAGGTTTCAAAGAAGAAAAAGAGAAAGCGGCAAAGTCAAGCCAACCAGAAGCAGCAACAGTACAGTGTCATCAGTTTTAGGAACGAATCGCGGGGTTGAGGCCCACATCAGTTTCAGGAATGAATCAGTATCAGTCGGGAATGAATCCCAGGGTTGAGCCCCACATCAGTATTAGTTTCAGGAAGGAATCCCAGGGTTGAGGCCTACATCAGTATCAGTTTCGGGAATGAATCCCAGGGTTGAGGCCCACATCAATATTAGTTTCGGGGATGAATCCCAGGGGACGAAGCCCGCATCATCAGTAGTTGAGAGGAAGAATTCCAGTAAAAAAAAAGTCCTTGATGGTTAGGCATATGTCCGGTGATGACATTGTTTGCTGTAGGGTGAAAACCTTAGAAACGATAAGTGCGAGATGTGCTCTCATCCGATATTCTGAGTGGTTGATCTCGGCTAGACTCGCGAGCACCTGATTACGGGATCTTAGCCGTAGAAGCCTGAGTAGTCGGCGAAATGACTAGTCGAAGAGATGGCAGATCAGTGAATGACCATTTGCCCAGATGTCCATCCTGGTTTACTTATGTTACGATATGTGATATGGTTGGAAACGAAGAAAAAGTCTCTGAAAAAAAAAATAGACCACCTATAACCGATAAGCATGAAGCTACCCTTGGGCGAGTATTAGGACCACCTTGAGGAGAAATGCTACCTTAAAGGGTAGGTGTGTCGAAAAAAAAAAGAGAAAAAAAAAAGAAAAAGAAAGAAAAGAAGAAGTTCAAAATACAAAGCAAAAGATAAAGAGACAAAACAAAAGAAGAAGAAAGCCATATCACATTGAGTATGAGGAAGTAATTGCGGAGCATGACCAAGACATCTAGGTTGGTTAGACCCACTGATCCAATTCTCCAAGACAAAATCATTGAGTTGGCTTACTTAAGGATTAAGCTGCGAAAGAACCTTGACACACACACACTGGGAGTCTAGTTCAGATCATTTATTCAGACGGTCGGATTCAAGTTGTATCAAGTACTTTGAATGTTCTCTGGTTTCGACACGAAGCATCATTTGAGGATGAAAATATGTTTAGCTATCGAGATTATCTCGTGAGAGGCAGTATAGTATGTTGGCATGTAACATCACATCGAGAGATCTACCTTGACCTCATGAAAGCAGCAAAGAACATAAATATGAACCGAGACTGGGGGTGACCAGTCTCCCCTTCCTCATACAGCACAGTTCAGGAATGCACCATCACATCAGTAATGCCTCAAGGATGAGGTTCAGTATGCCGGGAATGGCATTTTGAGAATGGAGCATGGGTCGAGGCCCACATCAGTATCAGTTTGGGATGCATCCCAGGGTCGAGGCCCACACATCAGTATCAGTTTGGGATGCTAGCCATGGTCGAGGCCCACAAATCAGTAGCAGTTTTGGGATGCGTCCCAGGGTCGAGGCCCACACATCAGTAGCAGTTTTGGGGATGCGTCCCAGGGTCGAGGCCCACATGAGTATCAGTTTTGGGATGTGTCCCAGGATCGAGGCCCACATCAGTATCAGATTTGGGATGCGTCCCAGGGTCGAGGCCCACACATCATACAGTAACGGTTCGGGAATGGACCATCTTACAGTAACGGTTCGGGAATAGACCACCTCACAATAACGATTCGGGAATGGACCACCTCACAGTAATGGTTCGGGAATGGACCACCTCATAGTAACAGTTCGGGAATGGACCACCTCACAGTAATGGTTCAGGAATGGACCACCTCACAGTAATGGTTCGGGAATGGACCACCTCACAGTAACAGTTCGGGAATGGACCACCTCACAATAACGGTTCGGGAATGGACCACCTCACAGTAACGGTTCGGGAATGGACCACAGATGGTTCAGGAACAAAGCCCAGAGGTCGAAAGCGCCTCGCCACCACATTCAGCACAGTTTGGGAATAAAGCCCAGATAACAAAGCCCACACTCGGTGGTTCGGGAACAAAGCCCAGGGGTCGAAGCACCTCGCCACCATATCAGCAGTTCGGTAGTGATTCTTAGAGATCGCAACATCTTACAGGGATGAACCTTGGGGTCGAAGCACCTCACACCAGATCAACTCAGTTCGAAGAAACGGGCAAGCCAAGTTGCAGCTGGCGAGCCAGGTAAGTGAAAATACATTGCATAACTTTGATAGGATTGTCATTGTCACACACTGCACAAGTCCCATCAAAGTGGGGGCGACTGTAGGCACTGCATTTTTACATATAAGTCCTGATGATGAGCCTCATATGAAGGCACTACTCTTTAAGTTACGAAAGTCGCGGGAAACGGACGTCGGAAGGGAGAAGTCAGAAATCAATACCTTGTTGGATTTAATTCGTTTGCTTAGCTTCGGGTTTGCTCGTTGGACCTATGTTTTAAAATTTACCCTCGGACCAAACCTACACCAAGCCACACACCCAAGCCCTCACACCACCAAGCCACACACCAAGCCCACCAAAAGAACCCAAACACACGCCCAAAAGGACCAACCACACGCCCATCTCCTCCAAAATAATAAATCCACACATTAAACACATGTTGAAATCCTAATAAATCACCTTCCCAAATTAAAAGAAACAAATCAAATTAAATTAAATCACATGCCTAAACTAAATAAATTCAAACCAAACCAAATCAAATTACCTTCCTAAATTGAAGAGATCCTTTTTCCTTATGACACACAAATTAAATATTCCCTCATAATTACACAATCTCCATTTTCCTACTCGTATAAGGTAAACCCCAACCCTCTCCTATAAAAAGAAGCATAAACCCAAACTTAGAACCCCTATCACTCATACCCAATACACAGAAATTTCCCTTGCAATTGATGTTAATCAGCCCCCTCAATTACCGCACACAACAGCCAAACCAGACCCCTCCATTGCCGCACAAACTGCCCATAAAATACCCCTTAAAACCACCGAAACTGCACCCCAAACTACACTCCAAACCACCGAAAACTGTCACTAAAATTTGTCCAGCAATCACCGAAAATTAGCCCATGAACTGCACTCCAAACCACCAAAAACAGTCCCTAAAATCTGCCCCCGAAACCACCAAAAATCAACCTCAGAAACTGCACCTTATATCACCAAAAATTTCCCCCTGTACTACCGTAACACCCAGAAAACTGCCTTGAATTACCGTAAAAACTACACCTAAAATATCGTAAACAACAACCAAATAGTAACCAGAAAACCGCAGTAAAACAGAGGAAACAGCAGCCCCAAACAGTGAGGTAACGAAGGAAAATAGTAAACCAGTGAATCAGAAAAGTTGCGGAGCATCAACCGTTCCGACAACCGCGTAACGCACTTCCAAGAGTAGACTTAAGAGGTTAGACCTGAGGACACCCTTTTATTTATTCCCGCTCTTTTTCTATTATTTATTATTATTTCTTCGCATGTGTATTGTTGATTCATGTATGTTGTGGCCATGGGATGAATGATTTTGTGCTATCTCTCGTGGTATATCGGATGGAAACCCGGACGTAAATTCCGTTGCCGAATTCGAATGGACGGTAGTGCGGTCTGAACTCGGGATATAATTCCACGTTCCACTTGAGAAACGCACATATTTCATTTCATCCAATCTTGTGTTTATTCGTTGTTTATTAGAAATAGTATGTTACTTTTATGCATGATTAGGTTGTTTAGTACGTTATTTTTATGCATGATTTAGTTGATTATTTCCAAGCATGATTTAGTTATTTCCTTCGCATTAGGAACTTAATTATATCACTTCTACGTTTATGTTTAGATTATTATTTATTTACATTGCCATGCTTATCGATTTAATGTATTCATGAGATTGTGTGCTTGCCGTTATTTAAGCTTACTTTTATGCATGCAAACTTAGATATAGGTTACATGCAAACTTAGATATAGGTTATATGGAAACTTAGATATATGTTGTATGTGAACTTGGATATATGTTATATGAAAACTTAGATGTAGGTTATTCTTGTGTATGTATGTTGCGTAGACTCGGTTATATTATTCCATAAATTCGTTCATTACAAGTGGCATAAGTAAGGGACCATTCCGAATCCAACGGTTTGAGGTCTTCCCTTGCGAGGGGTGAGTGCGGCCTTAAATGATTTCCCAGTTCACACTGGGTGGCGACTCCATTTTATTTTCCGGTTTAGTTGTTGGTCTCTAAGACATTATCCAAGATCATATAAGCAAAGAAATAATGTGAATACAAAAGTAAAGTATGGCGGAATCATACTTACATTGATCAGATTTATGATGTGTCAAATATAAAACTTTTGCTCCAAGTTTCGGCCAAGCTCCACTTTGGGGAATGAGATCCAAGCTCCAAGCTTTTGAGTTGACTCCAAGCTTTTGGGATGGTTTCCCTATCACCTTGGATGATTCCTTGATGTGTGCTAGCACTTAGAAAAATTACAACAATTCTTCCTTTGCTCTTGATGAATTCGGCCAAGCCAAATGGGAGAGAAAAAACTGCACTTTGCCGTGAGGTAGAGAGAAGAGAAGAAGTGTGTATGACTTGTTTTATTGATTTCAAAAATCAAAAGAAAGATATACCAAACATTTGGTAAAAGTCTTTCATCATTACACACAAATGTGTTTTACAAGTCATCATCATTCCTTCACCAAAACCAATCACCAAAAAGTAATTAAAGTGACAAGTGATGTGACAAATGATGTGACATGTGGGCCCCACTTGATTCAAAATCCGAGTGGGCCCGCAACACATCCCGGGCTCGGGTTCGCTAATTCTGAATTAACGAATTTTCCGTTGCGACGTAATTAAATCAAATTTAATTAAATAATTATGCCTAGCATAAATTACTATTAACGTCGCTCGCGAATTAATTCGTTAGCCCGAATTAAAATCCAATTTTAATTCCACGTCGAAATCTAATTTCGTTTAATATATCGAATATATTATTTAATCGATTAATTCCAAATTAATCGTTCTCTCTCTTCAAATAGTATTTTATCCTAGATAAAATCTCTCCGTAATTAATCCCAGATTAATTATGCTCGAATCATACGTCATCGGTGAATCTTCGGGAAGCGACCCAAGAGATCCTTGGATATGTTGGCAGTAAATTCGGTCGTCGGACTATCCGAACACGTACGTACCTCGTACTACGTTTTTACCGATTTACGAGACATGGTTGGCTTCTAGCAAAGCACCGTGCCTACCCAATTCTCTAGAAATATTCTTAATGGAATATATAATCTATGTCAGGCATAGTATACGTAGTATTACGTATTGCGATCCAGTATCGGATGTCACATGCAAGGCCTGTGGCTGGAATAGTGTCTGTCCCGTACGAAGCATATATCGGATTATAAGCAACTAGTCTCTTTAATCGGATAATCATGACCATGTCATATTATCCCGATGGTTGCAACCTATTCGAGTACTAGTTCTGTATCCCTGCGTGATCATCATCTCCATATGACTGAAATGATACTTCCATCTTGACATCACACCCAATACACTACGATTCTCAATAAACCCAGAAGAGGCGTACACAGAACCTGTTAAAGTCATGGACGACCAAAACCAAAGCGTATTGATTGTCGCAAGTACTAGCGATGCAAGTCTCAGGTTAAGACCAAATACACCTACCCTGATGCGGATTCCCATAGACATATAGTCATACTACCAATGAGATTCCACGGGGTCTATCCAGAGAGAAGTTGTTTCCGTACCATCGGTAAACACAACCTCCTATCACACTTGCATAAGTATCCAATACTTAAATATATGAGAACTATGCTGTTACGCTTCCATAACACGCACAAGTGCAATACTAGTCTATTCCGCATTGTCGATGTCCAGTCTCGCTAATACTATGACTAGGGATATTTAATGATTAAACCTTTATAGATTGATACTGTCTCATATCTTATAATCCAGAACTAATCATAGAGACTTTTATCATTTATATATTTAAGTAATCAAATTACAAAATGATAAAATGCAATTTCATTGTCACATAGTTAATTTGTACAAAAACCACAATGTCTTTTACAAATAGTGACGCTATGGGTCATAATTGTCTAACAATCTCCCACTTGGCCTATAGCCAGTCACTCAAGCATCTAATACCTGAACTATGTACATGTCGCTCAAACTTTTACTGAGGAATAACTTTCGTCAGCGGATTTGCAATGTTGTCCTCTGATGTGACCTTCTCGATCTTCACATCGCCACGATGTATGATCTCACGAATCAGATGGAAACGTCGAAGAACATGCTTGGATCGTTGATGAGACCGTGGTTCCTTATCCTGCGCTATAGCCCCTTATTGTCACAATACAATGGAACGGGCTCAGTTGCTAACAGAACACTCCTAATCCAATTAGGAATTTACGGATCCAAACTGCCTATTTTGCTGCTTCAGCTGCAGCAATGTACTCCGCTTCTGTTGTTGAATCGGAAAAAGTCTCTTGCTTGGAATATTTCCAGCTTACTGCTCCGTTATTCAAACAAAACATGTACCCGGATTGCGACTTGCAGTCGTCTTTATCGGTTTGGAAACTTGCATCGGTAAACCCAGTTACCTCAAGTTCTCCATCTCCATAGATTAATAAAGCATCCTTAGTTCGTCTAAGATACTTATTCTTAACCGCCATCCAGTGACCATCACCTGGATCGGCTTGATAGCGTCTACACATGCTCAAAGCATACGAGACATCAGGTCGCGTACATATCATGGCATACATGATCGATCCGACTGCCGAGGTGAACGGTATCCGACTCATATTGTCTCTCTCATCTTGATTTTTAGGACACATGTCCTTAGATAGAGTGACGCCATATGAAACTGGCAACAGTCCCCTCTTGGACTGATCCATGTTGAATCTCTTCAACACTTTGTCAATGTACGTGCTCTGGGAGAGTCCAAGCAGCTTTCTAGATCTATCCCGGTAGATCTTTATTCCTAGAATAAAGGCTGCTTCTCCCAGATCCTTTATGGAGAATTTTAATGAAAGCCAAGCTTTCACCGATGTTAACATGGGAATGTCATTGCCAATAAGCAATACATCATTAACGTAAAGGACAATGAATGTCAGTATGCTCCCACTAACCTTCTTATATACACAAGGATCATCCTCGTTTTGAACGAAATCATATTCTTTTATGATCTCATCAAAACATTGGTTCCAAGAACGCGATGCTTGCTTCAATCCATAAATGGATCGATTTAACTTACAAACCTTGTTTGCAAGTCTTGGTACGACAAAACCGTCAGGCTGTTGCATATAAACATCCTCCAAAAGGTTTCCGTTAAGGAAAGCGGTTTTAACGTCCATCTGCCATATCTCATAATCAAAATATGCAGCAATAGCAAGCATTATCCTAATGGATTTAATCATGGCAATGGGTGAAAAAGTTTCGTCGTAATCGACACCATGTCGTTGACGATACCCTTTCGCTACAAGCCTAGCTTTGTACATTTGTACGTTGCCATCCATGTCAGTCTTCCTCTTGAAGACCCATTTGCAACCAATAGGCTTTACGCCTTATGGTGCATCAACCAGTGTCCAAACTTGGTTGGTGTACATGGAATCCATTTCGGAATTCATGGAATCTTGCCATAAACCGGAGTCGATACCTTGTATCGCTTCCTCATACGTAGCCGGCTCATCTTCCTTAATAAGCTTAATATCCACATGAGGTGAGATCAGAAACCCATACCACTCAGGTTGTTTTCTGACTCTCTTCGACCTACGCGGTCCTTGTGTATTCGAAGATTATGGTGCAGTCTCATCCCTGATGGACTGTTCATGTTCCGTTAAGGATTCCGTGCCAGGAACAGTATCACTCTGATTTTCATCGAGTTCTACTTTCCTCCCACTTATCACTGCATTTAGGAATTCCTTCTCAAGGAAAACCGCATATAGAGCAACAAATACTTTGTTCTCTTGTGGGTGATAGAAGTAATATCCTTTGGTTTCCCTAGGATATCCTACATATAGGCATTTATCCGATTTGGGTTCAAGTTTGGTACCTTCTAAACGTTTGACGTATGCCCAGTAACCCCAAATCTTCAGGAATGAGAAACCCGGTTTCTTTCCTGTCCATATTTCATACGGAGTCTGTTGAACAGACTTTGATGGAACCTTATTCAAAATAAGTATTGCACTGTTTAATGCATATCCACAGAAGGAAATAGGTAGCTCTATGTGACTCATCATAGACCTTACTATGTCTAACAAGGTTCGGTTTCTCCGTTCGGACGCACCGTTTAATTGCGGTGTTCTGGGAGGAGTCCACTGTGAAAGAATACCATATTCTTTCAAGTAATCAAGAAACTCATTGCTTAAGTATTCGCCACCACGGTCCGACCATAATGTCTTAATACTTTTACCGGTCTGTTTTTCTACTTCGTGTCGAAACTCTTTGAATTTCTAAGAAGTTTCTGACTCGTGTCTCATAAGATACACATAACAATAATGCGATGCATCATCCGTAAAGGTTACGAAGTATTCATATCCACCTCTAGCCTGGCTAGACATGGGCCCACAAACATCACTATGAACAAGGGCTAACAGTTCGGTGGCACGTGCACCTTTACCACTAAAAGGTGATTTAAGCATCTTGCCTAATAAACAAGATTCGTAGACGTCATATGAATTTGGATCATATCCGTCCAAGTACCCACTCTTCGAAAGTGTGGATATACGTGTCTTGTTTATGTGTCCCAGACGACAATGCCACATGTAAGTTTCATCTTTGTTACTTACTTTAAGCCTTTTGTTTGTTACATTATATGTTTGAGATTGATTCATATTCAAAATATATAGACCATTATTTACATCACCAGTGCAAATTTCTATATCATTTTTATACATAAAATACCAGTGTTTCTAAATACAAAAGTATACCCAGATTGGGTTAACATAGATACAGAAATAATATTCCTAGTCAAACTAGGTACATAATAAAAGTCTGATAGTTTAAGTACATGCCCCGAGGGCAGTTCCAAAACAAAAGTGCCAACGGCCAAAATGGCGACCTGTGTCCCATTTCCAACGCGGAGGTCAATCTCTTCTGAGGCCAGTCTCCTGCTAATCTGTAGATCCTGCACATCAGTACATATATGAGTTCCACAACCAGAATCAAAAATCCAATTTTTAAAACTATTAGTAGACATGTTTATTTCTATAACAAACATACCTGAAGTCGGTGTCTTACCCGCTTTGATTTCCTTCATGTGTGCCTTGTACTCGCGGCAGTCACGCTTCTAGTGACCCCGCTTCCCACACTGTAGACATACATCTTGGGATTTGTCCTTACCCTTCCCAGAAGGTTTTGACGATTTGGCCTTTCCTTTCTTCTTATGCTTCTTCTTCTTGACACCTCCAGTCGCCTTGGGCCAAGCCCTCAGAGTCTGAGATGTTAAAGCAAAGTGCACCTCGCGCTTCTTGCTCTTTTGAAACTCTTTCTCTGCTTCACGCAGAGTGGACATCAGCTCTCCAAGAGTTTGTTCTTGGTTCATCATATTGTAGTTCATGATGAACCCACTTCAAATGTCTGACAGAGACTGCAAGATCAAATCTATAGAAGTCTCAGCCTCAAAGACGATGCCCATTTGTCCGAGCTGCTCAATGTCAGCAATCATCTGTGACACATGGTGCTCAACAGACGTACCCTCTAACATGCGAGCACGGAAGAGCTTCTTCTGCAACTCATATCTTTGCGATTTAAGATTAGATCGGTGAAGATCATGCAACTTCGCCATCATCTCATAGGGATCCAACCCCTTGTTTTGATGATGGAATTGCGGAGTCATAGCAGCAAGCATTACCGATTGAGCAGTCGCGTTGTCATCGCTATGAGTCTTCCAAAGCTCTAGCTCAAGCAACTGATCAGGTCAGGGCTTAGGCCCAAGAGGTCTCTCTATAGTATAGAGTAACTTCTCGGATCCCAGAATAATTCTGAGATTCATATCCCAGTCTTGAAAGATTGTCCCATTAAAAACATTGTCGCCCATGACAATATCCCTAATGCTTAACTTTCCTGTCATCTTAATCGCAATAGTCCAACTATTTGATTAACGATGTATGGGTACAGTCTAACTGTTACAAGAAAAATAATAATATATTAGTCCAACTAATAAAAATAATTGATGAAATAATTTGAAAACGCGTAAAGCTAAGTATTTGAACGAAATTGCAAATTCAATACTAGCCTCCCACTATTTTTCGGCGAGCCTCTAACCCTCTGTTGAGTACTCGGGAAACCTAGTTTCCTAGTGGGCTAGGATCCCATTAAATAACACACAATCTTGACTTTGGCCAACAAGCTGTATGATATTTAACTAGGTAGATCTCTAATATCAATTGGATCTCATCCAATTCCTAGATCCGGTAGGTGGACCTCCAAGTCCTAAACATATATACAATATATATGCCAATATATCCAATATATTTTCCTAACATTTTTCCTCTGAATCAACTAAGCCTTGACTTTGGCACAACAAGCTTAATGATTCCAGTTAAGCGGAACCCATTGACTTTGGAAAGCTTCGTAATCGATGTCGATGGACAATAAATGATATTGACTTTGGCCAACAAATCACAACTTGGACAAGACATACGATATGGAACAAAGCCTTCATGATTCAAACACATCCGCGATGGACAAAGACCTTGACTTTGGCCAACAAACCAGTGCCAATCTTGGATCTTGAGTCAGAATCACTCAATGGAAGGAAAACGCTGAATATTTATTGAGGGTTTTTCGCGTAAATTGGCAACCAATTTATTATCTTTGTTAGGTCTCATCATACACCCTTAAGCATGTATTCTAAAAGCATAATAAGGCGCAA
The DNA here is from genome assembly GCA_019454045.1 of Zanthoxylum bungeanum. NCBI lineage: Eukaryota > Viridiplantae > Streptophyta > Magnoliopsida > Sapindales > Rutaceae > Zanthoxylum > Zanthoxylum bungeanum. The sequence goes on from SKCR01039355.1 coordinate 85,238, forward strand.
AAATAAATTAATAATGATATGCAGATGGATATCTCACAGATTGTTCCTAGAACAAATCACTCAATTTCCTCTCCCCGGCTAGCACTATTCTTACTTCTACCCAATTGAATAATACAATTAAAGAAACCTCATTAACATTGAGTGGAATTAGGTGAGAAGAGAATTACAAAGAATCAAAAGAGATAAGGCTAGACACGCAGGTCCAATTTAATAAATTCTAAATTTCCAAAAATTTCCAAAATTGCCCTTTCCCTTCTAATATCCATCCGATATACATTATTCATTCAACACATCCATGTATTGTTGCAATGTATGCCCTAGAGCTACATGTGATGTAAACAGTTTTATATGTTTTAAAATAAACGATGCATTATTCATTTATCAAATTGTTTGTTTAATATTCGCATATTATATATCATCTTAAATACCCTAGATTACTTATGTGCCTTCAGACCTAGTGTATGAGTGTCATACACAACAGGATTTAAGTATGAAGTTAGTAATCTTAAATAGTCCATAGAGAGCAAACTAAGCGATTACTTTGTTTGTGGTTTATTTATAGCTGCGGTCCATTCTATATTTGTATGGCAATCCTGATCCGGATCGTCCATGTAGAGACATGAGAATGGAGGCACCTTGTATGATGCGATCATATAGGACTGGACCCAGATGGAAATGACATTCTTATAATATCCGTTAAACTAAGAAAGTCATTTCGATCTACTAGATGGTCATATATAGATTGATCTTAATCCTGAGTGTACTACGAACTTCTGCATGGCAGGCTGTGTCCTTTGATTTACAAAGGTGAGGTTGGTGTAGCAGTCCCGGCCAATAGCTACGTACTTTGGGGGCATGGTCTGTTGTGTAGCTGGGAACATTTTACATAGACATGGAGTTCACTCCTTCTTGCGAGAAGTGGAAGAGTATCTTTCTTAAGGGTTGATTCGGTACTTGAACGATTTGAGCGCTCAAGTCTTTCTATTACGAATAGAAAAATTAAAATTCATAATAGTTATGAATAAATCATTCATTAGAGAATCAATGGTGCTTAAGGTAAAAATAATTAGAGGGGTATAACATATATTATGACCCGACTCTAATTACGAGATACTCGTGAAGGGTCAATTCGTATGTAATGACTATATCGATGAACACTGACTTGGTTCGGCTTAATTTATCATTTGCGGCAACGAGAGTGCAACTTCTGATTTTTAGTGGAATAACCCGGAGTTAATAATTTGGAATATTTAATTAAGAGCTTAATTAATATTTCGAGATTATTGGAGCTCGGAACCGTAGGTCCATTTGGTCCCCGTGCTAGCTCAATATACTATAGCGGATTTAGTATAATTGGATAGTCCAATTATATACTCACATATGTATAAATATTATTAATATGATTAATAATATTATAATGTCACACTTTAAACTATATATTAAAAGTTAATATATGGTTATCATAATTATTTGATAATTAAATACATCTCATTTAATTGTATATGATATAATTAAGAAAAAAAAGGTTAATTTTGTAAATTTCAATTTGGGTTTTGGAAACCCTTGGAATAAATTTGGAAGTTACACATTTAATAGATATTAACCTTTTTATTTTTGTAACTCATTTTTCTTTATGGAAAATAAATAATCATGTTACAAAATTTTTTTAATGACATATGCCATTGCCGTTTTTGGCATAAAAGAAAAGGGAAGTTTTGATGGCTTTGGAAGTTATCAAAATTTGAATAGGCAAATGGATCTTTAATTTTGTAATTTATCTTGTCATCATGATAACAATCAATGCATGATATATGTTCCAAAAATTTAAAGGGAAATTTTTAGCCTTGGCCGATTCTTGCATGTAAAGGGAGGGGAGTGGTTGTTTTATTTTGGAAACAAATAACCCTAGATATAAAAAGAAGATTTATTTTTCTTTTTTGTCCAAGCCTCTCATTGCAACCCTAACCACCTTCTTCTTCTTCACCATTCTCTCAAAAGTTGAGAAACTCCATTGAAGAACAAAATAAGAAAAATATACTTAGTGTGTGATTAAATCTCTAAATCGTTTAGGGATTTGTTTTGTGAGTGTAGCCCACACTACTATCCATTGGTTACGAGTCATAGCACGGAAGACTTTGTGATGACGAACAAATCATATTCTTCCTCTATTTTCATAGGTCACGGCAGTGAGGTTTGGTATTACCTTATTGCCGCACCTTGTTTGATTGATTTGGGGTTCGGTTTGTTTTCGTTTTAATTCGGGATTTTGGAAAACACCTAGGGAACCTCTTAGAACTGTTTTGTGGCTGTATTTTGTGTGATAAATCAGACCTAACACATCCTTGCAATTCACGCATATTAGGGGCTGATTTGCGTGCAGTTCTGTTGTGTAACGGGTCCAAAACAGTCCATTATTTCACTGCAGTTCGGGGGCTGTTCGGGGACTGTTTCGGGGGTATTCCGGGGCTGAAATCTTGTCCGAAATAGAAGCAAAATTTCAGTGTACTCACTGGTTGCATTCGGCCAAAGGAAAGGGAAAGCAGCAAAAATTTTCAAGTTCGGTCAGTGTGCTTAATTGCTTCCGCTGCGCGAGGAAAGCGTTTCCTACAATTGGCATCAAGAGCGAGGTTGAAAAGTGTTCTTAATCCTTTTCTTTTCATTTAAATTTTCTATTTTTAATATATTTATATGAGTTATAAATATTATATGCATGTTTAGATGAGTGGGCACATTGTGATATTCATATGATGAATGTTTTTGTTATTTCATGTGATGAATGGATTTTGCATTGGTCGTAAATTTTTCCGGCTCTTATTTTTTGTAGTTGGTTTTGTTTTTGGGATGTAAGGCCATAAGGCCATTGTTTACATTTGTTGTAATTTTATTTTTCAATGTAAAATTTCAATTTTTGTAATTTGGAGCACCGAAGTCGCAAAAGGAGCCAACACCACTTTGAAGCGGGATTTGAAGACCAAGGAATGCCTTGGTGAATTTTATGTACTAATTAGATTAGTATAGGAAAAATAAGAGCCCGGTCAATGCAAACTAATTTTTATGTTATATGTATGTTTATTTCAAATTGTTTGAATAACATGTCATATAGCTTAGGTTGCCCACTTTTGCATTTTACATGCCATAACATGTCATAGATGCATTATCATTGTACACATAAAAATATGATTTTATGTTATTTAAAATGTTTAAATTAAAATATGATATTCATAGAAATCAATTAATTAGATTAATTGGATTTATGGTTTAAAATTTGAATTCTAAAATATTGGGCTTAATTGGTGCATAATAAATTCCATTAGTATAAAGGATGGAAACCCGGATATAAATTCCATAGCCGAACCCGAATGGACGGTAATATGGTCTGCACTCGGGATACAATTCCACGTACCATTGGATTTTATAACGCACTAAGATTTATTAAAATGCTTAATTAAAATTTTGACCTTTTAGAATTCCATAAATTTTAAACTAATTAGTGTTCAAGTTTTTTAAGAGTTAAAATATAATAGCTCACTAATACAACTCTAATTAAATTATTTTAATTGAGTAAAACTATTAGTAGAGACTAATGGAATGTTAGTGATACAATTTTAAGAGTTAAAATTGGTTAGGTCACTTATGTCAAACTAGTGTAAATAAAAATTATGATTTAGCCGCCATAAATTTATCCACACTAATTAAAATAAAATATTAGATATTTTATAGATAGAAACCTTAATTTTAAAATAGTGAGTGGGAGAGGGATATACGACAGTATATCCCGCGATCTCCGTTGTTAGTCCAAAAATGTGAGATTCAAAAGGCGCCTTGAGACGGCTTTGTTTTCGTCCCCCTACGAATGGTGTCCATTTGAGTCAATATCAGGTTTGGGTTCCGAGAGGATAGGGATTCTAGATGTATCTTGTGAACTGACCTACCCTAAGGCGGCACTTCACTCGTTAAGTCCAAGAATCCCGAAACGACGGGTTACACTCACAAAGGAATAATTAACTGTTAATAAAATTCCTTGATCGAATGAAACAGTAGTTGGTTAATATAGGAATAAGAGTTGTTCCCGTATATATTAAATTGACTGAGATTGTCTCGATCTATCATGCAAGTACTTGACCTACCCTACGGCGGCACTTGTGGGATGACAGATTTCCGTGGCATAGTAATTCTCTTAGGTTTCTAATTCATTATTCATGGTTCATGCATCATGTTTAATTTTGTGCTAAAATTATTTGATGATTTTAATATGCGATGAATGAATGTTAAATGCATGTTTATTTTATTTTTCAGCCATGGTTTCTCCAATTATTTCCATACTCTCAAACGAAAAACTAACGGGAGAAAACTATGTTAAGTGGAAAAGTAACATGAACGCTATCCTGGTCTGTGAAGACCTAAAATTTGTCCTGGCGGAGGAGAGTCCTCCCGAGCCGGCCAGAAATGCTAGACAAGCTGTGCGCGATACCTACCAGAAATAGGTCGCAGCAAATGAGAAAGCCCGCTGCTACTTGCTAGTAGGGATGTCTGAGGTTCTTGCTGAAAAGCATGAATCTATGGCTCTAGCATCTCAGATGATGGAGTCATTGCAGGGCATGTTTGGGCAGCCTTCGAAGCGTCAACGCCATGAGGCCATGGTCTCAGCGATGACTGCTAGGATGAAGGATGGGACATCAGTCCGAGAGAACGTCTTGAGGATGATGACCTATCTCAACACTGTTGAAACCCATAGTGCTCGTATTGATGAGCGTAACCAGGTGACCATGATCATGGAAACTCTTCTGAAGAGTTTCTTGCAGTTTAAAAACAACTATGTTATGAACAAGTTGACTTTTACTTTGACTCAACTGCTTAATGAGCTCACCCATTACGAGTCCATGATTGTGGATCCTCGTAAGTCCGGTGCAGAGGCAAATGTTGCCGAGTCTTCTAAATCTGCAAAGATAAAGAAGAAAAGCATTGGGAAGGCTAAGGGAAAGCCCATGAAGAAGAAGAAAAACAAGAAAGGCTCCAAGGATACCAAGCCCAAAGGAAAATGTTTCCACTGCAACAAGAATGGGCATTGGAAAAGGAATTGTCCTAAATACCTTACTGAGCTGAAGGAGGAAAAGGAAACAGGTAAATATGATTTACTAGTTATTGAATCTCTATTAGTGGATGATGATAAATCCGCTTGGATTGTTGATTCTGGAGCCTCTAACCATGTTTGTTCTTCTTTGCAGCTACTTGATTCATGAAGGGACCTTACTGAAGGTGACTACACCATGAGGGTCGGGACATGGGATGCCATTTCAGCAAGAGCAGTGGGATTTTCTAATTTAAATTTCATGAATAATAGTTATTTAAATTTGAACAATGTGTTATTCATTCCTGGTTTTTACAGGAATTTGATTTCTGTTTCTAAACTTTTGGATGATGGTTATTCGGTTTCTTTTAATAACAATTTGGTTATTATTGGTAGAAATGGATTAACTATATGCACAGGAAACTCAGAAAATAACTTGTATGTGTTAAGACCATTAACACATAGGTCACTGCTCAATGCTGAAATGTTTAAGGTTGAGAAACCTAAAACTAAACGGCCAAAGATTTCTCACGATGACACATATCTATGGCATCTTAGACTTGGTCATATCAACCTTGACCGGATAAATAGATTGATAAAGAACGGAGCCTTAAACCAGTTAAAGCTCGGACTTTACCAGTTTGTGAATCCTGTTTAGAAGGAAAAATGACCAATAGACCTTTTACTGGAAAAGGTATAAGAGCCAGTCAACCACTTGAGCTAATACATTCGGACATTTGCGGACCGATGAATGTAAGAGCCCGAGGTGGTTATGAATACTTCGTCACATTCATTGACGATTATTCAAGATATGGGTATGTCTACCTAATGCATCACAAATCATATACCTTTGAAAAGTTCAAAGAATATCGTGCTGATGTTGAGAACCAATTAGGTAAGACAATCAAAGCTTTATGATTGGATCGTAGAAGGGAATACCTTGACAGAGATTTCGAGGAATTCTTAGTTAAGCATGGGATAGTATCCCAGCTCACAGCACCTGGAACACCACATCAAAATGGTGTTGCAGAGAGGAGAAATCAGACCCTACTAGACATGATAAGATCTATGTTTAGTTATAGCTCACTACCTAGTTCGTTCTGGGGATATGCACTGCAAATTGCAATACATATCCTTAATGTAGTTCCATCTAAGTCTGTTCCTAAGACTCCTTTAGAGTTGTGGAATGATCGTAAAACTAGTTTATGATATTTCCGCATATGAGGGTGTCCAGTACATGTGCTGAAGAATAAGACCACAAAGTTGGAGCCACGTTCTCAGGTGTGCCTATTTGTAGGCTATCCTAAGGAGACTAGGGGTGGATTCTTCTACAGTCCTGATGATAACAAAGTATTTGTATCGAAAAATGCTACGTTTCTAGAGGAGGACTATATGAGGGAGTTCAAGCCTCAAAGTAAAGTGTTACTCGAGGAGTCACTTGCTGGTTCGACCAGCACGTTATCATCAACAAAAATTGACAAATACATAGCGCTTTCGACATCTGAGATTCAGATGCAAGCTCTTCAGAATGATCTACCGCCTAGACGCAGTGGGAGGGTTGTATGACAACCTGATCGCTACCTTGGGGTTGGAGAGGCATAAGTTGTCGCATCTAGCGATGGCGTAGATGATCCATTGACCTATCGTAGTGCAATGGATGATTCTGACAAAAAGGAATGGCTTAAAGCCATGAACCTATAGATTGAGTCCATGTACTCCAACTCAGTCTGGGAACTTGTAGACCAACCTGATGGGGTGAAACCCATAGGTTGCAAGTGGATCTACAAGAGGAAAAGGAAAACATATGGGAAGGTACAGACCTTCAAGGCTAGACTAGTGGTCAAGGGTTATACCCAGAAAGATGGAGTTGACTATGAGGAAACTTTCTCGCCAATAGCCATGCTTAAATCCATCTGCACTCTTCTATCCATTGCCGCATATTATGACTATGAAATTTGGAAAGTGGATGTCAAGACTGCATTCTTGAATTGCAATCTTGATGAGAGTATCTATATGATACAACCAGAGGGGTTCATCGCCCAAGGTCAAGAGCAAAAGGTTTGCAAGCTGCAAAGGTCCATTTATGGACTCAAGCAGGCATCTCGATCTTGGAATATTAGATTTGATACCACAATCAAGTCTTATGACTTTGAGCAGAATGTTGATGAGCCTTGTGTATACAAGCGTGTCATTGACAGGAAGGTGGTTTTTCTTATTTTATACGTCGATGATATTTTACTCATTGGGAATGATGTAAAGATATTATCAGACGTGAAAACCTGGCTAGCTAATCAATTCCAAATGAAAGATTTGGGAGAGGCCAGTTACATTCTTGGGATTCAAATACTTCGGGATCACAAGAAACGACTGTTAACTATGTCTCAGGCATTCTATATCGACAAGATCCTTGTGCGATTTGGGATGCAGAATTCCAAGAAAGGCAATCTGCCTTATCGGCATGGAATTCATTTGTCAAAGGAACAGTCTCCTAAGACACCTCAAGATGTTGAGGAAATGAGACATATCCCATACGCCTCAGCAGTTGGTAGTCTCATGTATGTTATGTTATGCACGAGACCGGACATCTGTTTTACAGTGGGAGTAGTCAGTAGGTTTCAGTCAAACCCAGGATTGGATCACTGGGTGGCTGTGAAACATATTCTCAAGTATCTTAAGAGAACAAGAGATTATATGCTCGTGTATTCCGGTGAGGATATGATCCTAAGGGGATATACAGACTCTGATTTTCAGACAGATGTCGATTCTAGGAAATCTAAATCTGGATCAGTGTTCACCCTATATGGTGGGGCCATAGTATGGCGGAGTATAAAGCAATCTTGTATTGCTGACTCCACCATGGAGGCTGAATATGTAGCAGCTTGTGAAACAGCTAAGGAAGCAGTCTGGCTCCGTAAATTATTGGGAGATCTAGAAGTTGTTCCAGATATGGATAGACCACTCACACTCTATTGCGATAATAGTGGTGCGGTGGCAAACTCAAAAGAACCAAGAAGCCACAAGAGGGGAAAGCATATAGAGAGGAAATATCATCTCATCAGGGAGATAGTGCAGAGAGAAGACGTTACTGTCACAAAGATTGCATCCGCAGAGAACCTGGCTGATCCGTTTACAAAGACCTTGCCGGCTAAAGTTTTTGAAGGTCACCTAGATGGTCTAGGATTACGTGACATGTCCCATTTACTCTAGTGCAAGTGGGAGATTGTTGGAATGTATGCCCTAGAGCTACATGTGATGTAAACGGTTTTATATGTTTTGAAATAAAACGATGCATTATTCATTTATCAAATTGTTTGTTTAATATTCGCATATTATATATCATCTTAAATACCCTAGATTACTTATGTGCCTTCAGACCTAGTGTATGATGTCATACACAAGAGGATTTAAGTCTGAAGTTAGTAATCTTAAATAGTCCATAGAGATCAAACAAAGCGGGTACTTTGTTTGTGGTTTATTTATAGCTGCGGTCCATTCTATATTTGTATGGCAATCGTGATCCGGATCGTCCATGTAGAGACATGAGAATGGAGGCACCTTGTATTATGCGATTATATAGGACTGGACCCAGATGGAAATGACATTCTTATAATATCCGTTAAACTAAGAAAGTCATTTCAATCTACTAGATGGTCATATATAGATTGATCTTAATCCTGAGTGTACTACGAACTCCTACATGGCATGCTGTGTCCTTTGATTTACAAAGGTGAGGTTGGTGTAGCAGTCCCGACCAATAGCTACGTACTTTGGGGGCATGGTCTGTTGTGTAGCTGAGAACGTTTTACATAGACATGGAGTTCACTCCTTCTTGCGAGAAGTAGAGGAGTATCTTTCTTAAGGGTTGATTCGGTACTTGAACGATTTAAGCGCTCAAGTCTTTCTATTACAAATAGAAAAATTAAAATTCATAATAGTTATGAATAAATCGTTCATTAGAGAATCAATGGTTCTTAAGGTAAAAATAATTAGAGGGGTATAATGGACATTATGACCCGACTCTAATTACGAGATACTCGTGAAGGGTCAATTCGTATGTAATGACTATATCGATGGACACCGACTTGGTTCAGCTTAATTTATCATCTGCGGCAACGAGAGTGCAACTTCGGGTTTTTAGTGGAGTAACCCGGAGTTAATAATTCAGAATATTTAATTAAGAGCTTAATTAATATTTCGAGATTATTGGAGCTCGGAACCGTAGGTCCATTTGGTCCCCGTGCTAGCTCAATATACTATAGCGGATTTAGTATAATTGGATAGTCCAATTATATACTCACATATGTATAAATATTATTAATATGATTAATAATATTATAATGTCACACTTTAAACTATATATTAAAAGTTAATATATGGTTATCATAATTATTTGATAATTAAATACATCTCATTTAATTGTATATGATATAATTTAGAAAAAAAGGTTAATTTTGTAAATTCCAATTTGGGTTTTGGAAACCCTTGGAATAAATTTGGAAGTTACACATTTAATAGCTATTAACCTTTTTATTTTTGTACCTCATTTTTCTTTATGGAAAATAAATAATCATGTTACAAATTTTTTTTAATGACATATGCCATTGCCGTTTTTGGCATAAGAGAAAAAAGGAAGTTTTGATGGCTTTGGATGTTATCAAAATTTGAATAGGCAAATGGATCTTTAATTTTTTAATTTATTTTTTCATCATGATAACAATCAATGCATGATATTTGTTACAAAAATTTAAAGGGAAATTTTTAGCCTTCGCCGATTCTTGCATGTAAAGGGAGGGGAGTGGTTGTTTTGTTTTGGAAACAAATAACCCTAAATATAAAAAGAAGATTTATTTTTCTTTTTTGTCCAAGCCTCTCATTGCAACCCTAGCCACCTTCTTCTTCTTCACCATTCTCTCAAAAGTTGAGAAACTCCATTGAAGAACAAAATAAGAAAAATATACTTAGTGTGTGATTAATTCTCTAAATCGTTTAGGGATTTTTTTTGTGAGTGTTGTCATAGCACGAAAGAGTTTGTGGTGACGAACAAATCATTTTCTTCCTCTATTTTCATAGGTCACTGACCGGTGCTTATACACGCATATAACGCAAGTGCACGTATCGTTCAAGTAGTATAAAAAGTATCGATCCCACGAGGACTTAATACCTAAGCTATTAATTTTATGAGGTCAAATGATTACTAGTATCTAACAGGTTGTTTGATTGATTTGAAATGGTGACGATTCTAAATTTAAAAACAAGTAAATAAAATTGTTCGAAAGTAGGTTTTAAGAAAATTCAATATTAAAATCTATTTAGGGTTGTGATTTCTTCCAATATCATTTTAAAGATGAAGTGGTTATTTTATGTTTGTGTAATAAATCGGTTTACTAACCTGGAACACTAAATTATGCGAAAGCCTCTGTCGATGGTCAGACGCAAATACCCAGTTTAATCCAATTGAACCATATGTCTATGTCAACCAAATTATCTGGATTCATTAAGTTTAAGTTCCAATTAAGGCTACCCCCGCCCGACAGGTATATGTCTATCCTGTAAGGAAATCTATTATAGGATTATTTATCCTCAAGGAAGATCGTGGGCTATTAAGTCTAAGGCTGAAACCTAAAATCCCTATGTCTAGTTCATTTTAGATTTACCAGATCAATCTTATTAGTGGCCAATTAACAAGACGCATTAGGCTTAAGACTTAATAAGTAAACCTTTAAATTACCCAAACTATAAAATAACCCCTTATAAGCCGGTGATATTAAAAGTCATCATAACCCTAGATAACTAACTTAGTTACGACACATAACTAGGGCTTTAAAAGACATAAAGTAAAAATACTGAAAAAGTAATTGCGGTAAAGTAAAAGTTGAAAAGTAAATTGCAATAAAATAAAATAAAATGCTAAGGTAAAAGGATTAACTTTTACTACTACTAATTTAGATATCTCCTTTAATATAATATATTAATTTGTGATTATTTTACCAACCAGCCATATAGGCGGTAACCTGATTAAGTCAAATTAAGTCCAACCAGCCATAAAGGCGGAACAGAAATAAACCTGCCATATAGGCGGTAAGAAAATTTAATTACCAATCGACCAATCTGGCGGTATCCTTGATTAGTCAGGTTTAAACTAGATTAAAATGAATTACCAACCGACCAATCTGGCGGTATCCTTTTTAAGTCAAATTTTAAATAGTGAATATATTATATTTAAGGGAGATTAATCTAAATAGCAATAGTAAAAGAATTACCTTTCACCCTCGCAGGGGGAAGTTACCTCCTCATAGTGAATAGTAAAAACTGTAAAAAGTAAAGAAAGTAAATTACTATTATTACAGAACGTAATTAAAATTAATTACAAAACTAAATTTTAAAGAAACTAAGAAGAGAAGTCACTATTTACATCAGAGAATTTAGAGAGAATGGTACATCTAAAACTGAAACATCGAGCTGAATTTATAGGCCTCGGTAAGGTCCCAGCGTCGCGACGCCAAAGGCTTCGGCGTCGCGACGCCCGTAGATCTTTGGCACGTGTTGGCTTGGCTTCACGAGATCGTGACATGGTCACTCTTATGTCGGCAGTTGAATTATTGATGTCAGCAACATGTGATGGCGACACATGTCTAGGCGCACGTTAGCGTGATCCGCTGAGATGTTGACATGTGGCAGGTGCATTTTAGCGTAGATGATGATTGTCGGCGTCTTAAGATGATGACACGTGTCACAGTGCATGTTAGCGGATCGGCTGTGATGGTGACATGTGGCACGACGCACGTTAGCAAAGTCAACGTTCAGATTCTGACTTGTAGACCCGGTGCACGTTAGTAGCACTCGGTGCACGTTCGGCGTCGCGACTCGCCCAATTTACCAAAATGTCCTTTTTGCCAATTTTCACTGTTTTGCTCCAAATCACCTCCAGAATGTCCTGAAACTTTATTTATCTACAAAATAACACAAAACACATCAAAATATTCACAAAACTCAAGAAACTATACAAAATATTAAGTTAAATGAGTGGGAAATAGTGATAGATTTACCACTCATCACACCCCCAAACCTAACATTTTGCTAGTCCTTGAGCAAAACATAAAATAAAATAACATAATAAAATTTAACTAAGCCACTTTCGTAGGGATCACGGTTGCATTTAGCGTATGCAACAAGCCTTTAAACCCCTAGGTGTCCCTAGTGGACGGGTTGTTGTCTTGTGAGGGTTTACAGCAATGATACCCACAAACATTTTATAAAATTAAAAAGGTAGTGAAACTAATGCACACAAAAGCAAAAAGACAAGCGAAAAGAGAATAAAGAAGTTAGTAGTTGTTTTATTTCATTCTAAATTACTGAATAAGTAAATTCTCCGATTATATTTACCATTTTCCATATACACAGCCAACATAATATTAAAAAACTCATTTTTTGCCTACAACAGTCATAAGTGCAGTTGATAAGAGAGTAATATTTTTGTCCTAAAGTTTTATCAGAATTCACACCTTTTTGCAGCAATGGAATAAATTTTCTGTTTTTATTTTTATTTTTTTCTTTATTTTTCTTTATTTTTTTTTATTTATATACAATATCTTCCATCTATGTAACGAGTGTTGGGTCCGTGGCTCCCAAACCAGTTGGCTTTGGGGCACCAGGTGTTAAGACACCCCTACGGACTTAATTACTCAGACTTCAGATATATATTTTTGCAACATCCTTGATCCATGTAGCGAGCTTTGGGCCAGTGACTCCCAAACCAGTTGGCTTTAGGGCACTAGGTGTTAAAACACCCTTACAGACTTAATAACTCGGATCTCAGATTTTTTTTTTACTCCATTGCTTTTTGAGATGCTTCCTCCAATTAAACTAGAGCACTGAATATTACAAACTTTTCAATTACAGTTCATGTCCGTATGTTACTATGCATGTTGATAATATCTGTCAACTTAGCATATGAAGATCCATTTTAGTCAATTTTATGGAGAATTTACAAATTAAATAATTCAAAAGGAAATAAACAAAAATTAACTTGTTTCGAAATAGGTTTGAGATACGTCTCAGGAGTGGAAACTCCTTACTCAGCTATCTCTTACCAATTTCACCTTTTTAGTCAAAATAAAAACACAAAAACGCAAAATATTTTTGTAATTTTTGAAAAAATTTCAATTTTTTTGTATTTTTCGAAAAATTTTGGACTAAAAATAAAAATAACACACAAACTAAAAACAAGGTACTGATCAACTAATTCCATCCCCCAAACCTAAATGAGACATTGTCCCCAATGTCTTAAACACTAGAATAAGAGTTTAGAAGATAATACATGGTTAGCTGAAATTCTATAGGAAATTAAAGGTTAAGATCCAGATTAATCTGACGCCTCTTACCATGATCGTCCTCAGACCAATTTATTTTTGAAATGATAGGGTCAACTTGTGGTTCATAGGCTAATAGTTGGTCTATTAGATCCAGAGCAGTTCTGGCAGTATAAAAGAGTTCTTTCATAGGTTTTGACACGAACCCATTTCTCCGAGCATCATCAAAAAACACACAAAGAAAATCATAAAATCCTTCAACGTTGTACAGTCCAAACGGTTTCTGGTGTATGATCAGGTTCGCCCAAGATATCACTATAAAAAATTTCCTCCAATGTGCCCAAGCCACCTGGAAAAGTAATAAAAGCATCAGCACGGTTAATCATTTCCACTAGTCGCTCGGACATACCTGGCACAATAAGTTCCTCTCCGTTTGATGGTCCAATAAGATTTGCCTCTGCCAAGGGTTTTGGGATGATTCCCAAAACGTGACTGCCTCCTTCCTGTATGACCTTTGAAATGATCCCCATAAGTCTAAGATTTCCTCCGTCATATACTAAGTACATATTCCTTGCAGCTAAGACTCGACCCAATTCTTGTGCTGCTTCTACGTATTGTGGCTTAACACCAACACTAGTACCGCAGAACACACATATATTTTTAACTCGTCTTCTTGAAGTGGCTTCCATGTTTTACTCTGGATGTCTACAAAAATGCAATGATGAGTTGAATTTATAACACCTGAAAAGGGTGAGTGATGAGCGGAAAATATATCAATATTTACCGCCCCTTTAACTTAATATTTTATTTAGTTTCTCGGGTTTGATGAACGTTTTGATGTGTTTTAGTTTGTTTTGCAGATAAAATAATATCGGGTCTCAATGAAATCATTTAGGACGAAATGTGGGTCAAATAAGGGCAAAAATTGGACTTGACATATTAATTTTGGAGATTGGAAACTTGAAAGGGCGTTTTAACGAAGTGCAGTTTTGGAAATTCTAGTTTTGCGCATCTGTCGTAATATGGGCATAACATTTTACTCCAATATCGGATTGAGCTGATTCAAGTTCCAGATTAAAGAAGTATCAAAGAGCTACAACTTCTAAAGACAAAATAATTTCGAATTCTGAATAGTTCATGCCCGAAATTGATGAACCATCCAGAAGTGTGTTGTGTGTAATTATTAAAGTCATTTTCAAAGAAAAAAATAAATCAATAAATAAATAATAGAAATTATCAAATCACCACCAAACATGATAAACAATTAGTGGAGAAATTAATAATGGATTTGTTGGAGCAATTAGTGGAGCAATTAATAATTGATTTGCTGGATGATTTGATGGAGGCAAAATTTTGCCTATAAATACCAAGCCATTTCATTTGTAAATTCATACTTTCTTCTAAGGAATTCCTTAAGAATACTAAGAAGATTGTATCTTGTTTGTTTATTTATAGCTTTCAGTAATTAATTTCCGCTTTCGCACTTTTTTTTCTTTATTTTTCAGTTTTTACTTTCCGCAATTTACTTTTACACAAAGTACTTTTCTTTCTTTAATTTTCAGTTTTTACTTTCCAGTAATGAGGAGGTAACTCCCCTTTGCTGGGGTAAAAGGTAAAACTTTTATTACTAATATTTAGATTAATCTCCCTTAATTATAATATATAAACTAGTTAAAACCTGACTTAACGAGGATACTGCCATATTGGTCGATTGGTAATTATTTAAATTGGTTTTAACCTGACTAAACTGGATACCGCCTGATTGGTCGGTTGGTAATTAATTATTAATTTGATTTAATCTGGATACCGCCTATATGGCTGATTGGTAATTATCATGTAAAGTTAATATATTATATTAAGGGAGATATCTAAAATAGAAGTAATAAAAGTGGATCCTTTTACCTCAGCATTTTCTTTTATTGTACTTTTACTTTATTTACTTTTCAGCAATTTACTTTTCAGCATTTACTTTTCAGTAATTTACTTTTCAGCATTTACTTTTCAGCATTTAATTTTCAGTATTTAATTTCAGCATTTACTTTCCGTCATTTACTTTTCAGCAATTTACTTTTCAGCATTTTACTTTATGTCTTTTATTTTATTTAAGTTTTTACTAGCCCTAGTTATGTGTCGTAACTAAGTTAGTTATCTGGGGTTTTGATGAATTCTAATATCACCGGTTTATAAGGGGTTATTTTATAGTTTGGGTAATTTAAAAGTTTACTTATTAAGTCTTAAGCTTAATGCTTCTTGTTGTCTGATCACCAATAAGATTGATGTGGTAAATCTAAAATAAACTTGACAAACGAATTTTAGGTTTCAGCCTTAGACTTAATAGCCCACGATATTCCTTGAGGATAGATAACCCTTTAATAGATTTCCTTACAGGATAGACATATACCTGTCGGACGAGGGTAGCCATAATTGGAACTTAAACTTAATGAATCCAGATAATTTGGTTGACATAGACATATGGTTCAATTAGGTTAAACTGGGTATTTGCGTCTGACCATCGACAGAGGCTTTTGCATAATTTAGTGTTCCAGGTTAGTAAACCGATTTATTACACAAACATAAAATAACCACTTCATCTTTAAAATGATATTGGAAGAAATCACAACCCTAGATGGTTTTTAATATTGAATTTTCTTAAACCTACATTCGAGCAATTTTATTTACTTTTTTTTAAATTCAAAACCTTCATCATTTCAAATCAAACAATCAACCTGTTAGATACTAGTAATCATTTGACCTCATAAAATTAATAGATTAGGTATTAAGTCCTCGTGGGATCGATACTTTTTATACTACTTGAACGATACGTGCGCTTGCGTTATACGCGTGTGTTTACGCCGGTCAAGTTTTTGGCGCCGTTGCCGGGGACTTAGTTATCTTTCACTATTAATTTTGGGGTTAGATACGTTACTTGTATCTAATTTCTTTTTACTTATTGTTTTTGCTTTCTTGTGTTTCAGGTTCTCAGAAACTACATGAGACGAACCAGAAGCTTTGAACTCCGATCGCTTGACCCAGAAATTGAAAGAACCATCAGACAGTTGAGAAGGGAAAGGCGAGAAGGCCAAGAAGCAATTATTAACATGGAACCTGAACCTTTGAATGTTGCACCACCGATTCCCATTCGAGACAGAACCATTCCGGTGGTTGACGGACTCATTTCTTGTATTGTACTTCCTCCCTTGCTAGCAAATGCATGTGACATCAAAACATGCATCCAGATGATTCAGCAGTCCGTACAGTTTGGGGGGAATGCAACTGAAGATCCTAATGTCCACATCAGCAACTTCCTAGAAGTTTGCGATACTTTCAATTACAACCGAGCAGCTGAAGAAGCAATGAGACTGTGGGTTTTTCCATTTTCCCTGAAAGACAGAGCTAAAGCTTGGCTACATTCACTACCAGCAGGTTCCATAACAACTTGGAACACTCTAGCCACCAAATTCCTTGCAAAATACTTTCCACCAGCCATAACTACAAAGTTGAGGAATGACATCACATCCTTCGTGCAACAAGATTCAGAATCCATTTGCGAAGCTTGGGAAAGATTCAAAGATTTACTCCGGAAATGTCCTCATCATGAGATCGCAAAATGGCTACAAGTCCAAACCTTCTACAATGGACTTTCTGGAATAATGAGAACCACAATTGATGCTGCTGCTGGAGGAGCTTTGATGGCAAAATGAGAAGATCAGACCTGGGACTTAATTGAAGAAATGGCCAACAACAATTCTTTATGGCCAACAGAAAGGAGCATGATCCAAAGAATTGCAGGAATTTATGAAGTTGGAGCCAACACAGCACTAAATTCCAAGCTGGATGTGATATACAAATGTCTAGAAACACTTAGCACGAAAGTTGTGAACATCGCTGGAACCACAAGTTCACCATATGAAGGAGCACCAGAACCAATTCAACATAAAGAACAGTGAACTACGTTAACAATTTCAACAGACATGGGAACAATCCATATTCTAACACCTACAACCCAGAGTGGAGGAATCATCCGAATTTTTCATGGAGCAACAATTCAGGGCAAAATAACAATCCACCACCGGTATTTCAACAACAGAACTATCCACCACCCGGATTCCAGCAACAGAACAAAGGCCATGAGCATGAAAAAGAACCAGGAATAATAGAAGTGCTGGCCCAGTTGAAGAAGCAAGAAGCAAAATATGATGCTTTAGCAGCTATGGTTCAAAATAAAGTAGCATTGAACCAAAGCCATTTAGCCTCTATTAAAGCACTGGAAAATCAAATGGGACAACTGGCCAATGCTCAGAGTTACAGACCGCCAGGTACCCTTCCTAGCAACACTGAACCAAATCCGAGGAACATGGGAAAAGAGCAATGTCATGCCATCATGTTAAAAAGCGGTACTGAAATCAAAAAAGATATTGGAATCAAGGCAACAATTGAAGATATTCCAAAAGAAACAAAGCAACAGATGGAGGAAAAAAAAGCAAAGGAAAAAGAATAGATCACTCCACCTCCACCTTTTCCTCAGCGTCTTCAGAAAAAAAAAATGGACAAGCAGTTTGCTCGTTTCCTGGAGGTGTTCAAAAAGCTGCATATCAACATTCCATTTGCAGAAGCGCTGGAACAAATGCCCAGCTATGCCAAATTTATGAAAGACATTCTTTCACGAAAGCGTAGATTGGGAGATTACGAGACAATAGCATTGACAGAAGAATGCAGTGCCATCATTCAGAGAAAACTTCCTCCAAAGTTGAAAGATCCTGGCAGTTTCACTGTACCTTGCACCATATGAGAACATGACTTTGGTAAGGCTTTATGTGATTTAGGTGCAAGTGTTAACTTGATGTCTTTTTCTATTTTCAGGAAACTGCAAATTGGAGAAACAATGCCCACTTCAGTCTCTCTACAACTTACTGATAGAACGCTCGTATTTCCAAGAGGCGTAGTTGAGGATGTGCTGGTCAAGGTTGACAAATTCATTTTCCCAGCAGATTTTATTGTCCTTGATATGGAGGAAGACGCAGACGTGCCAATCATCCTTGGGAGACCATTCTTGGCTACAGGTTGAACCATTATTGATGTACAAAAATGAGAATTAACCATGAGGGTACAGGACCAAGAAGTAACATTCAATG
The DNA here is from genome assembly GCA_019454045.1 of Zanthoxylum bungeanum. Classification (NCBI taxonomy): domain Eukaryota; kingdom Viridiplantae; phylum Streptophyta; class Magnoliopsida; order Sapindales; family Rutaceae; genus Zanthoxylum; species Zanthoxylum bungeanum. Next base: position 103,747 of record SKCR01039355.1, read on the forward strand.
TTTTCAAGGCCATGATTTTCCCAGATGATGAAAAGAAGGATGAATGTTTCAGACATGATGTGATACACAATACCATTCAGAACTCCAATACAATGCAAAGTTCTACTGACAAACTTAAAACATGTCAATTGCCTATGGAGCCTGAAGATAAAGCGTCTTGTGCACTAAAAAAGCCAATTTTTGCACTACAAGCAACAAAAGAGAAAAAGTTCCACCAGCTCAACGAATTGGAGGAATTTCACAATCAGCCTTTTGAGGATGCCAAATTGTACAAAGAAAAGGCCAAGAAGAGACAAGATGAGAAGTTAGTGCGCATACAACTGGAACTAGGGCAGAAGGTACTGTTAAACAAATCAATGGTGAAATTCTTCCCATGGAAGCCAAAATCACGGTGGTTTGGTCCATTTGTGATCACCAAGGTTTTACCAGACAGAGCCGTTGAGATACATGATCCTGACTCCAACAAAACTTTCAAGGTTAAAAACAAGCGTGTCAAGCACTACTGGGGAGAATCATTTGAGCGACAAAAAGAAAGTGTCACACTTTCAGATCCAGCCTAACATTCGAAAAGTCACGTCTAGCTGTCGACGTTAAACTTAGCGCTTGCAGGGAGGCAACCCATGTAATTTTTTGTATATATTGTGATTTGGTGTGATTTAAATTTGGTGTGTTTAGTTTTTGCAGATTAAAACATTTCAGGATGGAAGAAGTTCTCGCAAATCTTCACAAGTAATTTCCTTCTCTCCCTCAAAACTCTCTGATGAAAGTCTACAAAGCTCGCTTGGAACGGATGAGACTACTAACAATCCATGGTGTTCCTAATGACATTCGTTGGGTAATTGAAGCACGAGTCCGATTGGAAGGTGAGTCTTCTGACTCTTTTATTTCACATCTGTCTGGTTTTGGAAGAAGCACATATGCAAAGAAACGTAGAGCTAAACAAATGGGTGTTTGTTACAAATGTACACGCTGGAATTGTAATACTCGTTGTCGTTCTTTAGGAATGGTGTCTGATAATCGTGAAGACAAAATTAAATTCATTAGGGATGGCTTGAGTAAGGAGTCTTTAGATGATATATCTTCAACTTTTGAGACGCATCCCAGTGGATATGTTCACATAGCCATTCGTAAATTACATACACAATTCCAAAAAGAAAGACAACAATTAAGTCTTGGGAATCTGACTCAAAAAGACCATGTTTGCCAGTTTATAAGAAAATTGGATTGGAAGCTTGTCTCTGACGCATAGACGTCAATCAAGCCGCTACTTTTCTTGTACATATTATATCTCTTTGTCTTTTCCTAATAATTGTAAATTATTTTGTTGTTTTCTTTTATTTTCTCCGACAGGATCCAGACCTTTTTGACTATCACGACTTATTTTACTGTTAACTAATAATTGTCATTTGGCAGGTATTAGTGCTATTTTTACTCACCCTTTTCAGGTATTATAAATTCAACTCATCATTGCACTTTTGAAGACATCCAAAGTAAAACATGGAAGCCACTTCAAGAAGACGAGTTGAAAACATCTGTGTGTTTTGCGGTAGTAGTGTTGGTACTAAACCACAATACGTAGAAGCAGCACAAGAATTGGGTCGAGTCTTAGCTGCAAAGAATATGCACTTAGTATATGGCGGAGGCAATCTTGGACTTATGGGGATCGTTTCAAAAGCCGTACAAGAAGGAGGCAGTCACGTTTTGGGAATCATCCCAAAACCCTTGGCAGAAGAAAATCTTATTGAACCATCAAACGAAGAGGAACTGATTATGCCAGGTATGTCTGAACGACTAGTAGAAATGATTAACCGTGCTGATGCTTTTATTGCTTTGCCAGGTGGCTTGGGTACATTGGAGGAAATTTTTATAGTGTTATCTTGGGCGAAGTTAAACATACACCAAAAACCAATTGGGCTGTTTAACGTTGATGGATTTTATGATTTTCTTTGTGTGTTTCTTGATGATGAACGGAGAAATGGGTTCGTGTCAAAACCCTTAAAAGAACTCATTTTCACTGCCAGAACTGCTCCGGATCTAATTGACCAAATCTTAGCCTATGAACCACAAATTGACCCTATCCTTTCAAAGATAAATTGGTCCGAGGACGATCGTGGTAAGAGGCGTCGGATTAATCTGATGTTAACCTTTAATTTCCTGTAGAATTTCAGCTAACCAGGTATTATCTTCTACACTCTTCTTCTACTGTTTAAGACATTGAGGACAATGTCTCATTTAGGTTTGGGGGATGGAATTAGTTGATCAGTACCTTATTTTTAGTTTGTGTGCTGTTTTTATTTTTAGTCCAAAATTTTTCGAAAAATACAAAAAAAAAATTGAAAAATTTTCAAAAATTACAAAAATATTTTGCGTTTTTGTGTTTTTATTTTGACTAAAAAAGTGAAATTGGTAAGAGATAGCTGAGTAAGGAGTTTTCACTCATGAGACGTATTTCAAGCCTAATTCGGAACAAGTTAATTTTTGTTTATTTCCTTTTGAATTATTTAATTTGTGAATTCTCCATAATACTGACTAATAAGATCTTCATATGCTCAGTTAGCAGATATTATCAACATGCATAGTAACATACAGACATGTGTTGTAATTGAAAAGTTTATAATATTTAGTGCTCTAGTTTAATTGGAGAAAGCATCTCAAAAAGTGATGGGGTAAAAAAAAAACATCTGAGATCCGAGTTATTAAGTCTGTAAGGGTGTTTTAATACCTAGTGCCCTAAAGCCAACTGGTTTGGGAGTCACTGGCCCAAAGCTCGCTACATGGATCAATGATGTTGCAAAAATATATATATCTGAAGTCCGAGTAATTAAGTCTGTAGGGGTGTCTTAACACCTGGTGCCCTAAAGCCAACTGGTTTGGGAGCCACCGACCCAACACTCGCTACATAGATGGAAGATATTGTATATAAATAAAAAAAATCAAAAATTAAAGAAAAAAAATCAGAAAAATCAGAAAAATTATTCCATTGCTGCAAAAAGATGTGAATTCTGATAAAACTTTAGGACAAAAATATTACTCTCTTATCAACTACATTTGTGACTGTTGTGGGCAAAAATGAGTTGATTAATATTTTGTCGACTGTGTATATGGAGAATGGTAAAAATAATCGGAGAATTTACTTATTCGGTAATTTAGAATGAAACAAAACAACTATTGACTTGGAGTATAAGTTTCACTTGATTAGTCACTAACTTCTTTATTCTCTTTTCTCTTGTCTTTTTGCTTTTGTGCATTAGTTTTATATCTTTTTACTTTTGTAAAACGTTTGTGGGTATCGTTGCTGTAAGCCCTCACGAGACTATAACTCGTCCACTATGGACACCTAGAGGTTTAAAGGCTTGTTGCATATGCTAAATGCAACCGTGATCCCTACGAAAGTGGCTTAGTTTATTTTTTTTTTTGTTGTTTTGCTCGAGGACTAGCAAAATGTTAGGTTTGGGGGTGTGATGAGCGGAAAATATATCAATATTTACCGCCCCTTTAACTTAATATTTTGTTTAGTTTCTCGGATTTGATGAACGTTTTGATGTGTTTTAGTTTGTTTTGCAGATAAAATAATATCGGGTCTCAATGAAATCATTTAGGACGAAATGTGGGTCAAATAAGGGCAATAATTGGACTTGACATATTAATTTTGGAGATTGGAAACTTGAAAGGGCGTTTTAACGAAGTGCAGTTTTGGAAATTCCAGTTTTACGCATCTGTCGTAATATGGGCATAACTGTTTACTCCGATATCGGATTGAGCTGATTCAAGTTCCAGATTAAAGAAGTGTCAAAGATCTACAACTTCTAAAGACAAAATAATTTCGAATTCGGAATATTTCATGCCCGAAATTGATGAACCATCCAGAAGTGTGTTGTGTGTAATTATTAAAGTCATTTTCAAAGAAAAAAATAAATCAATAAATAAATAAATAAATAATAAAAATTATCAAATCACCACCAAACATGATAAGCAATTAGTGGAGCAATTAATAATGGATTTGGGGAGCAATTAGTGGAGCAATTAATAATTGATTTGGTGGATGATTTGATGGAGGCAAAATTTTACCTATAAATACCAAGTCATTTCATTTGTAAATTCATACTTTCTTCTAAGGAATTCCTTAAGAATACTAAGAAGATTGTATCTTGTTTGTTTATTTATAGCTTTCAGTAATTAATTTCCACTTTCGCACTTTCTTTTCTTTACTTTTCAGTTTTTACTTTCCGCAATTTACTTTTACGCACAATACTTTTCTTTCTTTAATTTTCAATTTTTACTTTTCAGTAATGAGGAGGTAACTCCCCTTTGCTGGGGTAAAAGGTAAAACTTTTATTACTAATATTTAGATTAATCTCCCTTAATTATAATATATAAACTAGTTAAAACCTGACTTAACGAGGATACCGCCATATTGGTCGGTTGGTAATTATTTAAATTGGTTTTAACCTGACTAAACTGGATATCGCCTGATTGGTCGGTTGGTAATTAATTATTAATTTGACTTAATCTGGATACCGCCTATATGGCTGGTTGGTAATTATCATGTAAAGTTATTATATTATATTAAGGGAGATATCTAAAATAGAAGTAATAAAAGTGGATCCTTTTACCTCAACATTTTCTTTTATTGTACTTTTACTTTATTTACTTTTCAGCAATTTACTTTCAGCATTTACTTTTCAGCAATTTACTTTCAGCAATTTACTTTCAGCATTTACTTTTCAGCAATTTACTTTCAGCATTTACTTTTCAGTAATTTACTTTCAGCATTTACTTTTTAGCATTTAATTTTCAGTATTTAATTTTAGCATTTACTTTCCGTCATTTACTTTTCAGCAATTTACTTTTCAGCATTTTACTTTATGTCTTTTATTTTATTTAAGTTTTTACTAGCCCTAGTTATGTGTCGTAACTAAGTTAGTTATCTGGGGTTGTGATGAATTCTAATATCACCGGTTTATAAGGGGTTATTTTATAGTTTGGGTAATTTAAAGGTTTACTTATTAAGTCTTAAGCTTAATGCTTCTTGTTGTCTGATCACCAATAAGATTGATGTGGTAAATCTAAAATAAACTTGACAAAGGAATTTTAGGTTTCAAGCCTTAGTTAATAGCCCACGATCTTCCTTGAGGATAGATAACCCTTTAATAGATTTCCTTACAGGATAGACATATACCTGTCGGGCGGGGGTAGCCATAATTGGAACTTAAATTTAATGAATCCAGATAATTTGGTTGACATAGACATATGATTCAATTGGATTAAACTGGGTATTTGCGTCTGACCATCGACATAGGCTTTTGCATAATTTAGTGTTCCCGGTTAGTAAACCGATTTATTACACAAATATAAAATAATCACTTCATCTTTAAAAAGATATTGGAAGAAATCACAACCCTAGATAGTTTTTAATATTGAATTTTCTTAAACCTACATTCGAGCAATTTTATTTACTTGTTTTTAAATTCAAAACCTTCATCATTTCAAATCAATCAATCAACCTGTTAGATACTAGTAATCATTTGACCTCATAAAATTAATAGATTAGGTATTAAGTCCTCGTGGGATCGATACTTTTTATACTACTTGAACGATACGTGCGCTTGCATTATACGCGTGTGTTTACACCGGTCAGTGAGTAAAATAATAGCACTAGAACCTGCCAAATGACAATTATTAGTTAAACAGTAAAATAAATTGTGATAGTCAAAAAAGTCTGGGTCATGTCGAAGGAAATAAAAGAAAACAACAAAACAAATCACAATTATCAGGAAAAGACAAAGAGATATAATATTTACAAGAAAAGTAGCGGCATGATTGACGTCTATGCGTCAGGGACAAGCTTCCCATCCAATTTTCTTATAAATTGGCAAACATGGTCTTTTTGAGTCAGATTCCCAAGACTTAACTGTTGTCTTTCTTTTTAAAAGTGTGCATATAACACACGAATTTCGTGATACACATATCCACTGGGATGCGTCTCAAGAGTTTTAGATATATCATCCAAAGACTCCTTACTCAAGCCATCCCTAATGAAATTAATCTTATCTTTGCGGTTATCAGACATCATTCCTAAAGAACGACAACGAGTATCACAAAACATACGAGCACATTTATAACAGACACACATTCTTTTGGCTCTTCTCATTTTAGCATAAGTGCTCCTTCCTAAACCAGGCAGATGTGAAATAAAAGAGTCAGAAGACTCACCTGCCAATCGGACCCGTGCTTCAATAATCCAACGAATGTCAGTAGGAATACCTTTGATCATCAGTAACCTTATCCGTTCCAAGCGAGCTTTGTAGACTTTTATCAGATATTTTTGAGGGAGAGAAGGAAATTTCTTGCGAAGATTTGTGAGAGCTTCTTCCATCGTGAAAGGACTTAATCTGCAAAAACTAAACACACAAAATCAAATCACACCAAATCATAATATATACACAAATTCCATGGGTTGCCTCTCTGCGAGCGCTAAGTTTAAAGTCGTCAGCTAGACTTGACTTCTCGATCGTTAGGCTGGATCTGAAAGTGTGACACTTTCTTTTTGTCGTTCAAACGATTCTCCCCAGTATAGCTTAACACGCTTGTTTTTAACCTTGAAAGTTTTGTTGGAGTCGGGATCATGTATCTCAACGGCTCTATCTGGTAAAACTTTGGTGATCATAAATGGACCTGACCACCGTGATTTTGGCTTCCATGGGAAGAATTTCACCCTTGATTTGTTTAACAGTACCTTCTTCTATGGTTCCAGTTGTATGCGCACTAATTTCTCATCATGTCTTTTCTTTGCCTTTTCTTTGTACAATTTGGCTTCCTCAAAAGGCTGATTGTGAAATTCCTCCAATTCGTTGAGCTGGTGGAACTTTTTCTCTTCTGTTGCTTGTAGTGCAAGAATTGGCTTTTTTAGTGCAAAAGATGCTTTATCTTCAGGCTCCACAGGCAATTGACATGTTTTAAGTTTATCAGTAGAACTCTGCATTCCATTGGAGTTCTGAATGGTACTGTGTATCACATCAAGTCTGAAACATTCCTCCTTCTTTTCATCATCTGGGAAATTCATGGCCTTGAAAACATTGAATGTTACTTCTTGGTCATGTACCCTCATGGTTAATTCTCCTTTTTGTACATCAATAATGGTTCGACCTGTAGCCAAAAATGGTCTCCCGAGGATGATTGGCACGTCTGCGTCTTCCTCCATATCAAGGACAATAAAATCTGCTGGGAAAATGAATTTTTCAACCTTGACCAGCACATCCTAAACTACGCCTCTTGGAAATACGAGCGTTCTATCAGCAAGTTGTAGAGAGACTGAAGTGGGCATTGTTTCTCCAATCTGCAGTTTCCTGAAAATAGAAAAAGGCATCAAGTTAACACTTGCACCTAAATCACATAAAGTAATGTTCTCCTATGATGCAAGGAATGGTGAAACTGCCAGGATCTTTCAACTTTGGGGGAAGCTTCCTCTGAATGATGGCGCTGCATTCTTCTGTCAATGCAACTGTCTCGTAATCTCCCAATCTCCGTTTTCGTGAAAGAATTTCTTTCATGAATTTTACATAGCTGGGCATTTGTTCCAAGGCTTCTGCAAATGGAATGTTGATGTGAAGCTTTTTGAACACCTCCAGGAAACGAGCAAACTGCTTGTCCAGTTTGTTTTTCTGAAGACACTGAGGAAAAGGTGGAGGTGGAGTGATCTGTTCTTTTTCCTTTGCTTCTTTTTCCTCCGTCCGTTGCCCTGTTTCTTTTGGAACTTCCTCAGCAGTTGTTTTGGCTCCAATATCTTTGTTGATTTCAGTACCACTTTTTAACATGATGGCATGACACTGGTTCTTCCCTATGTTCCTTGGATTTGGTTCTGTGTTGCTGGGAAGATTCCCTGGCGGTCTGTAACTTTGAGCATTGGCCAGTTGTCCGATTTGATTCTCCAGTGCTTTGATGGAAGCAGATTGGCTCTGAAATATAGCATCATACCTTTTTAACTGAGTCAGCACTTCTGATATTCCTGGTTCATTTACATGCTCATGGCCTTTGTTCTGTTGCTGGAATCCAGGTGGTGGATAGTTTTGTTGCCCTGAATTATTACTCCATGAAAAATTGGGATGATTCATCCACCCTGGGTTGTAGGTGTTGGAATATGGATTGTTCCCTTGTCTGTTGAAATTATTGACAAAATTCACCGTCTCTTCAAGTTGGTTCGACTCTGGTGCTCCTCCATATGGTGAACTTGTGGATCCAGTGGTAAGAGTCTCCATGAATTTGCATATCTGATCCAGCTTGGCGTTGACTGCTGTATTGGCTCCACTTTCATAAATTCCTGCAATTCTTTGGATCATGCTCCTTTTTGTTGGCCACAAGGAATTATTGTTGGCCATTTCTTCGATTAGGTCCCAGGCTTGATCTTATCTTTTTGCCATTAAATCTACCCCAGCAGCAGCATCGATTGTGGTTCTCATTATTCCAGAAAGTCCATTATAGAAAGTTTGGACTTGAAGCCATTTTGGAATCTCATGGTGAGGACATTTCCGGAGCAAATCTTTGTACCTTTCCCAAGCTTCGTAGAGAGTTTCTGAGTCTTGTTGTACAAAGGATGTGATTTCATTCCTCAGTTTTCCAGTTTTGGCTGGTGGAAAGTACTTTGCAAGAAATTTGGTGGCTAAAGTGTTCCAAGTTGTGATAGAACCTGCTGGTAGTGAATGTAGCCAAGCTTTAGCTTTGTCCTTCAAGGAGTATGGAAAAACACGCAGTCTCATTGCTTCTTCAGCTTCTCGGTTGTAATTGAAAGTGTCGCAAACTTCCAGGAAGTTGCTGATGTGGGCATTAGGATCTTCAGTTGCATTCCCCCCAAACTGAACTGACTGTTGAATCATTTGAATGCATGTTTTGATGTCACTCGCATTTACTGGTAAGGGAGGAAGTACAATACAAGAAATGAGTCTGTCAACCACCGGAATGGTTCTGTCTCGAATGGGAATTGGTGGTGCAACCTCCAAAGGTTCAGGTTCCATGTTGACTAAAGCTTCTTGGCCTTCTCGTCGTTCCCTTCTCAACTGTCTGATAGTTCTTTCAATTTCCGGGTCAAGCGGTCGAAGTTCAAAGCTTCTAGTTCGTCTCATGAAGTTTCTGAGAACCTGAAACACAAGAAAAAAAAACAATAAGTAAAAAGAAAATTAGATACAAGTAAAGGTATCTAACCTTAAAACTAATAGTGAAAGATAAATAAGTCCCCGGCAACGGTTCCAAAAACTTGACCGGTGCTCACACACGCGTATAACGGAAGTGCACGTATCGTTCAAGTAGTATAAAAAGTATCGATCCCACGATGACTTAATACCTAAGCTATTAATTTTATGAGGTCAAATGATTACTAGTATCTAACAGGTTGTTTGATTGATTTGAAATGGTGACGATTCTAAATTTAAAAACAAGTAAATAAAATTGTTCGAAAGTAGGTTTTAATAAAATTCAATATTAAAATCTATCTATGGTTGTGATTTCTTCCAATATCATTTTAAAGATGGAGTGGTTATTTTATGTTTGTGTAATAAATCAGTTTACTAACCTGAAACACTAAATTATGCGAAAGCCTCTGTCGATGGTCAGACGCAAATACCCAGTTTAACCCAATTGAACCATATGTCTATGTCAACCAAATTATCTGGATTCATTAAGTTTAAGTTCCAATTATGGCTACCCCCGCCCGACAGATATATGTCTATCCTGTAAGGAAATCTATTAAAGGGTTATCTATCCTCAAGGAAGATCGTGGGCTATTAAGTCTAAGGCTGAAACCTAAAATCCCTATGTCTAGTTCATTTTAGATTTACCAGATCAATCTTATTAGTGGCCAATTAACAAGACGCATTAGGCTTAAGACTTAATAAGTAAACCTTTAAATTACCCAAACTATAAAATAACCCCTTATAAACCGGTGATATTAAAAGTCATCAAACCCCTAGATAACTAACTTAGTTACGACACATAACTAAGGCTTTAAAATACATAAAGTAAAAATACTAAAAAGTAATTGCGGTAAAGTAAAAGTTGAAAAGTAAATTGTAATAAAATAAAATAAAATGCTAAGGTAAAAGGATTAACTTTTACTACTACTAATTTAGATATCTCCCTTAATATAATATAATAACTTGTGATTATTTTACCAACCAGCCATATAGGCGGTAACCTGATTAAGTCAAATTAAGTCCTACCAGCCATAAAGGCGGAACCGCAATAAACCTGCCATATAGGCGGTAAGAAAATTTAATTACCAACCGACCAATCTGGCGGTATCCTTGATTAGTCAGGTTTAAACCAGATTAAAATGAATTACCAACCGACCAATATGGCGGTATGCTTTTTAAGTCAAATTTTAAATAGTGAATATATTATATTTAAGGGAGATTAATCTAAATTACAATAGTAAAAGAATAACCTTTCACCCTAGCAGGGGGAAGTTATCTCCTCATGGTGAATAGTAAAAACTGTAAAAAGTAAAGAAAGTAAATTACTATTATTACAGAACGTAATTAAAATTAATTACAAAACTAAATTTTAAAGAAACTAAGAAGAGAACTCCCTATTTACATCAGAGAATTTAGAGAGAATGGTACATCTAAAACTAAAACATCGAGCTGAATTTATAGGCCTCGGTAAGGTCCCAGCGTCGCGACGCCAAAGGCTTCGGCGTCGCGATGCCCGTAGATCTTCGACACGTATTGGCTTGGCTTCGCGAGATCGTGACACGTGTCACTCTTATGTCGGCAGTTGAATTATTGATGTCGGCAATATGTGATGGCGACACATGTCCAGGCGCACGTTAGCGTGATCCGCTGAGATGTTGACACGTGGCAGGTGCATTTTAGAATAGATGATGATTGTCGGCATCTTAGGATGATGACATGTGTCACGGTGCATGTTAGCGGATCGGCTGTGATGGTGACACGTGGCACGGTGCACATTAGCAAAGTCAACTTTTCAGATTCTGACTTGTGGACCCGGCGCATGTTAGCAGCACTCGACGCACGTTCGGCGTCGCGATGCACCCAAATTACCAAAATGCCATTTTTGCCAATTTTCACTGTTTTGCTCCAAATCACCTCCAGAATGTCCTGAAACTTTATTTATCTACAAAATAACACAAAACACATCAAAATATTCACAAAACTCAAGAAAATATATAAAATATTATGTTAAATGAGTGGGAAATAGTGATAGATTTACCACTCATCAGTCACGGCAGTGAGGTTTGGTATTACCTCATTGCCGCACATTGCTTGATTGATTTGGGGCTCAGTTTGTTTTTGTTTTAATTCGGGATTTTGGAAAACACCTAGGGAACCTTTTAAAATTGTTTTGTGGCTGTATTTTGTGTGATAAATCAGACCTAACACATCCTTGCAGTTCACGCATATTAGGGGCTGATTTGCTTGCAGTTCTGTTGTGTAACGGGTCCAAAACAGTTCGTTATTTCACTTTAGTTCGGGGGCTGTTCAGGGACTGTTTCGGGGGTATTCCGGGGATGAAATCTTGTCCGAAACAGAAGAAAAATTTCAGTACACTCACTGGTTGCTTCGGCCAAAGGAAAGGGAAAGCAGAAAAAATTTTCAAGTTCGGTCCGTGTGCTTAATCGCTTTTGCTGCGCGAGGAAAGCGTTTCCTACATGTATTCACACAAAGCATGTTATTCAATCCATCTAATCCAAATAATTAATCTTTGAATAAAGTGATAATCCAATGTTCAAACAACGATTTGATTTGCGCGAGTCCAACTCGTTTGAGAATAAGTACTCAAAGTACGAATTCTTGAATTATATCGAACTACAATTTAAATCTAATTTAATTCGTATTCAATACTAATTCTATATTTAATTCCAAATTAAATAACTACACTTTTTAATGCGCCTTTACGACTTAGATTCAAAATCTAATCTAAATGAGTCTCAAAGCCCAATTAACATCCAATGTCATTTAATTAAAGTCCAATGAGCTTTCAATTAATTTCTTAAGGCATGGAATTTGGTCAATATGGGTCAAACCCAAATACCAAAGCCCAATTAAGGAATCACCCTATTTGCCAAGAAACCAATTTCGGCCCATTAGGCCCAATTAAACATAAAAGGCCTATTAGTCATATTTGGACTTAATGGAATGATTTAGGCCCAATTTGGATCCAATCCAATTGACCCAAACCAACTTGGCCCAACCAAGCCCATTAGGCCCAAATACAACATTATAAGCCCAATTCTAAATTAAGCCCAATTAATCAAATTCTAAAATTCCTAATTTCATAATTTAATTAATTAAAGTGTATTACATTAATTAATAATCTAAATTAACATTTCCAAAAAATCAATTTAATTAATTAATCATGTTATAATTTGTTCAACACATGTCCAACATTATTGAAACAAAAAATCATCTCATTTCATGCTTTGAAGCTCACGGTATTTTGGGATTTTTAAACCGATTTCAATTTCAATCTAATTAAATCATTAATCAATTTATCCCAAGTCTTTAAACTCATCCAATGATCAAAAGAACAAAAAATACCATGACTTTAGGGCTATATTACATTCGGCCATCATGCAAAAATTGGGGAAAATTAATCCAATTAAATTTTCTTCAAATTGATCATGTATAACTCCAAGTTATTAACATACAAGCATACTCAAACAAACAATTTGGTTAAATCATGCTCAAATCAAATTTACCCAAATTTTAGTATATAAACCCTAATCAATTTTATGCTTATTCAAGGCTCATGATACCAATGTTGGTCTCTAAGACATTATCCAAGATCATATAAGCAATGAAATAATGTGAATACAAAAGTAAAGTATGGCAGAATCATACTTACATTGATTGGATTTAGGATGCGTCAAATACAAAACTTTTGCTCCAAGTTTCGGCCAAGCTCCACTTTGGGGAATGAGATCCAAGCTCCAAGCTTTTGAGTTGATTCCAAGCTTTTGGGATGATTTCCCTACACCTTGGATGATTCCTTGATGTGTGCTAGCACTTAGAAAAATTACAACAATTCTTCCTTTGCTCTTGATGAATTCGTCCAAGCCAAATGGGAGAGAAAAAACTGCATTTTACCGTGAGGTTGGGAGAAGAGAAGAAATGTGTATGACTTGTTTTATTGATTTCAAAAATCAAAAGAAAGATATACCAAACATTTGGTAAAAGTCTTCCATCATTACACACAAATGTGTTTTACAAGTCATCATTATTCCTTCACCAAAACCCATCACCAAAAAGTAATTAAAGTGACAAATGTGACAAATGATGTGACATGTGGGCCCCACTTGATACAAAATCTGAATGGGCCCGCAACACATCCCGGGCTCGGGTTCGCTAATTCTGAATTAACGAATTTTCCGTTGCGACGTAATTAAATCAAATTTAATTAAATAATTATACCTAGCAAAATTACTATTCATGTCACTCGTGAATTAATTCTAAATTAATTCGTTAGCCCGAATTATAATCCAATTTTAATTCCGCGTTGAAATCTAATTTCGTTTAATATATCGAATATATTATTTTATCGATTAATTCCAAATTAATCGTTCTCTCTCTTCAAAAAGTATTTTATCCTAGATAAAATCTCTCTGTAATTAATCCCAGATTAATTATGCTCGAATCATACGTCATCGGTGAATCTTCGGGAAGCGACCCAAGAGATCCCTGGATATGTTGGCAGTAAATTCGGTCGTCGGACTATCCGAACACGTACGTACCTCGTACTATATTTTTACCGATTTACGAGACATGGTTGGCTTCTAGCAAAGCACCGTGCCTACCCAATTCTCCAGAAATATTCTTAATGGAATATATAATCTATGTCAGACATATTATACGTAGTATTGCGTATTGTTATCCAGTATCGGATGTCACATGCAAGGCATGGGGCTGGAATAGTGTTTGCCCCGTACGAAGCATATATCGGATTACAAGCAACTAGTCTCTTTAATCGGATAATCATGACCATGTCATATTATCCCGATGGTTTCAACCTATTAGAGTACTAGTTCTGTATCCCTGCGTGATCATCATCTCCATATGACTAAAGTGATACTTCCATCTTGACATCACACCCAATACACTACGATTCTCAATAAACCCAGAAGAGGCGTACACAGAACCTGTTAAAGTCCTGGACGACCAAAACCAAAGCGTATTGATTGTCACAAGTACTAGCGATGCAAGTCTCAGGTTAAGACCAAATACATCTACCCTGATGCGGATTCCCATAGACACATAGTCATACTACCAATGGGATTTCACGGGGTCTATCCAGAGCGAAGCTGTTTCCGTACCATCGGTAAACACAACCTCCTATCACACTTGCATAAGTATCCAATACTTAAATATTGAGAACTATGTCGTTACGCTTCCATAACACGCACAAGTGCAATACTAATCTATTCTGCATTATCGATGTCCAGTCTCGCTAATACTACGACTAGGGATATTTAATGATTAAACCTTTATAGATTGATACTGTCTCATATCTTATAATCCAGAACTAATCATAGAGACTTTTTTCATTTATATATTTAAGTAATCAAATTACAAAATGATAAAATGCAATTTCATTGTCACATAGTTAATTTGTACAAAAATCACAATGTGTTTTACAAATAGTGACGTTATGGGTCATAATTCTCTAACATTAATCCCCCGCGAGCTACTATGTACTCCCAATCGGGCCGCGAGCCTGGAACAGCGTCACCGATTTCTGTGTCCTACAATACGCAACCATAAGTAAAGACAGAAAACCTATTCAAGTAATAAGCATGCAGTGGATTAGAAGTATAAATCTATAAACAATATAGAATAAAAGGAAAACGAAGAAAATTTTTCCATAAAATTACACACTACTTAAGTTATGGATTTTTAACCCAGCAGTATCTCCCACTACTTTACGTAATACCGTAATCCCCAATGGACAACGGGAATTCAATAATTAAATCGAATTCCATAGTGAGAGTAGGATCCCATGAAAATATTTCGACTCACATCTTTGGCACGATCTCGCTTACATATATTCATTAGGTAGACAACTCATTGTCAATCACTCAACAGTGACTCCTGATTTTGGTCCTGACCGTTTCTTGTTATGACAAATTTGGCACGTTCACAAGGAGGCGTATCAAGGCTTCACTTGTCAATGACAAACTCAAGCTACCGATGTAGTCCTGACAGCTTTGGCATGTTCATGATTTCCACTTTCACTTGAATTTGTCCAGTATCAATATACAACCGGCATGGATAAAATCCCATAACCTACACCCTCACAGCTTTGACACGATCTCGGATGCAGTTATAGATGTTGGGGTTGGTGCTCAGAGCGCCAATCCGCATCGTATTTATGCCTGATTCATGAATACGATCAATTCCTTTTTCCATAATATTACTAATTTATGGTTGCACCTCTTGTTTTTATATACGTATTCGATCTTATTATGATTAGATTGAAACTAAATGTGGTTTAGTGATATGTATATATTAGACAAAGGCCCTATAATATATAATACAGTACACAGTTACAAAGGTAGTTTGTAATTGATATTGGGAAGTGTCACTGCTAAATGTATATTATCAAACATAGTTCCTGGTCAAGATTTACTAACACGGGTCGGTTAGTCAAATCCATTGAGACCAGTACATGTCGTATATCGAGACTTGGTCCGATGGTTTATCCCAATGAACCATGAGTATGGGGAGACTTGTATAGACGTGTAGGTCTTTATAGTGGATAAACACTGAACGACTTAATCAAGATTCTTAATGGATGGTACACCAACGTCAATAAGAATCTTCTCGGGTTGAGTAGCATAGTCACTGCTAAATGTATATTATCAAACATAGTTCCTGGTCAAGATTTACTAACACGGGTCGGTTAGTCAAATCCATTGAGACCAGTACATGTCGTATATCGAGACTTGGTCCGATGGTTTATCCCAATGAACCATGAGTATGGGGAGACTTGTATAGACGTGTAGGTGTTTATACTGGATAAACACTGAACGACTCAATCAAGATTCTTAATGGATGGTACACCAATGTCAATAAGAATCTTCTCGGGTTTAGTAGCATAGTGATCCTTCGACTTGAGATACCACTGTGGATGTATGAGACATCCTCCACACTTAGATGGCAGTCACGTCACCGATATATTTAGATCAGACCTCTGTCTGTTCGTTTGGTGTGGACCGATCCTCAGGATATCCTGTGTGTATCAAGATAGGATCTATCAGTTATGTATACAGAGCATATGTAATCCATATATGATTAGCAGTCTGTTAAATCTGTGGCCACAGTATACTTCGGAAGTAAGTTCCGAATGTTATTTAGAGATTGCTAATAGATACGTCGACGGGATAATACCTATAGAGATTTGACGTTTACATCTATATCTCTGGTGTTATCCGGATACCTGTGACGGAGGGATTATACGTATGCAATGACCTCGACCTGTATGATTCAGCTAGTTTATCTGTGGTCGTCATAATTTATGGGTGGGTAAATTATGGACACGAAATTGAATTTTGTGACGGATATACCTGAATCTAGAGAGTCTCACTAATGAAATATACCCGTAGAGCACTAGGGCGACTTTTATAAATAATGATGATTATTTATAAATCATTTAAACGTTAAACGAAAAATACATGCGAACGGGCTGAACCGTCATTTCCTAATTAATGTGTATTTGTATTTAATATATGATATTATTAAATACACATTAATGTAGGCATTGCATTTTTGCATACCGAACCCGATGAGGAGTCTTATAAGGAGGCACCGCCTTTTAGTCGTGGAGGTCGCAGAAAGCAGTCGAAGGAAAGGTGAAGTCAAGAGACAATACATTTCGGAATTAATTCGCTAAGTTCGCCCAGAGCTCGCTTGCTGAATGTTCGTTTCAAAGCGTATCTATAACCCGAAAATCACCGCAAACCCTTCCAAGCCCACCTAAACACCTAAGCCCACACCCAAAGCCCATGGAACCAAATCAAAACATACACCAAGCCCACCTAAACCAAAGCCCACACCTATTACACACAAATCCCCCACTTTCCTAACAAAATCAAACAAGCCCAAACACAACGAGACAAAACATCCTCCACCAATTCAACAAAAACCATAAACAAATCTCCACCCACGTGAACATGCCTTCCATCAATTCAACAAAGCAATCACTCACCGAAAGCACCTCAATTTCCTCATTCATTCACGATGAGTGGCACGAATTCATGCATGACAAGGATTCTCACGCCCAAACTCCCCTCCATAATTCCCTAACCCTACAAATGCCAATCACTCTAACCACTCCATAATTCCCTAACCCTACAAATGCCAATCACTCCAACCACTCCATAATGCCCTAACCCTACAAATGCCACCAACTTTGCCTATAAAAAGAACCCAAAATCCTTCCCCTAGGAGAGGCAGAGATATCAAGCAAAATACCAAGCAGATAGTAATTATACACTCAACATTTTGGAGAGCATTTGGAGATCATTGCAGCCCCCTCTCAAGCGCCCTTCACTGTCTCATTCAACCCCTCAAATCAGCTCAAAACTGCCAGTGATTCACGCCTATTAGCCTCACAAAACAGCCCCAAAATCTGCCCAAATAAGCACCTAATCAGCCCCTCAAAAATCCCTTTAACTCACGCCCAAATACACCCCCCAAATCACCAAAAAAAAAAAGCAACTCGTTTCCTTCTCTTTGTCCCACATTGGTTAAGAAACCGCCTACCTTAATTGCCTTCAATTCCCACGCACAAAGCCACGCCAAAACTGCTAGCAGTTCACGCCTACTTCACGCCCCTGACACGTCCACAGCTCCCCCCACTTAATCCCACATCGCCTGGGAAACTACTCCCATTTGCCCTTGCCAAAGCCTCACGACAATCAGCTCTATTCTGCCTCCCAAAGTCACGCCCACTGCCCTCACTACTGTTGGGGTTTTGGGGTCGGGGTGCCGCGGAAGCGCGGTAATCGGGCAAAATCGACTCTTAAAACTTTTAACAGTCCCGATGAATAATTGGTATCGTATGCCAATTATAAATCCGTATTTTGCTCTAATCTCTCATGACATTCATAAGTATCATAATTTCACCAAATTATAATTTTCCCTTAATGCGATTTTACGGAAAATTCCCAAAGCACTTCCGAAACAATTCCGAAAAATTCTAGAAATTATCCTACGCGTTATTATACATCCAATTACATCCATAGCAACTCAATTTCACAAATTAAGCCAAATTGAATTAATTAAAAATTAATCAAATTAATTCTCAAATTAATTCAATTCATATCCATAACCAAATCCAATTTGATCAATTCAATGAGTCTCACCATAAAGTTACTCTAAAACAATTCTAGGTCACTTATGAGTGGCTAATATAACTCTAGAATGGCAATACGAGTATCCAATACCCTAATTGAGTCAATTACATTAATTACCCAATTTATTTACACATGCAACTCTCATATAATCAATTGGTTTTTCTACAAGCAAAACTAATCAAACAAGCATAAACTTTAACTACATCATATATAAATCAATTGGAACAAATTGAAACAATTTTCAACACAACAAGTTAAGGAATTACCTTAACTCCTCCACTATTTATAATTTAAGCTCCATTGAAGTTGTTTATGCTTCCAATTTGTTATCTTGCTCACCAAGAGAAAAGCCCCAAATTGATTGTTGCTTGAAACAATTTCAAATGAACAAAAAACAAGCCAAGCCGACAAAACCCTTTATAGCCGAATGGTTTTTTCATTCTTCATTATATTGGATGAATTGCCATTTAATCATTTCATAAGCAAATGACCAAATGGCCTATCACTTCAGCAAATGAAAATGGCCAATTGGCCTTTTATTCACTTCGTAAGCAAATGGCCAAAAAGGCTTATTTATCCAGCAAATGAAAATGGCCATTAAACCAAGATATATGAAAATAAATCTTTTATTCTCACTTACCTTCATTTTGTTTCTGCCGAAAGTCACCCCAAAAACAAATTCCAAACTGAAATCACCTTTTTATTTTGGAGCAATTTGGAGTGAACCACAAAATGAAAACCTAGGGGCAATGGACGAAAAAACTTGGCTTTAAATACAAGGGGGGTATTTTGTCATTTCTATCTTTACAACACTTGGCCATAAAGAATCCACATATTTTCTAAATATATGGGCTAAAATTTGCCACACCATATTATGCTTATTCATATAAGCTTAATATTCTTTAATTAATTAAACAATTTAATTAATTAAATTAATCATATCAATTAATTAAATTGTGACAAATATAAAAATAACTAAATAACATCACATGTGTCCAACACATGTAAACTTTAATTAGTCATTTGTATAATTAATTAATCAAATAACAATTATTCAATTAATTAATTAACATGTACAAGTGTTATTTTTCAATAAATACTAATGTGTATCTAATCAAATTATGTATCATATACGCATACACATTAAATAATAAAATACCCCAGCATGTGTAACATTACGAATAATCAAATTATCCGTAATTAAATGCCCTAGTGCTCTACGAGTATTCTTTATTAGCGAGACTCTCTAAGTTTAGGTTTATCCGTCACGAAATCCAATTTCGTGTCCATAATCCACCCACTCATGGATTATGACGACCACAGATAATCTCGCTAAACTTATGCAAGCCGAGGTCATAGCATACGTATAATCCCTCCGTCACAGGCCATCCGTATTATACTTGAGATATAGATGAGAACGTCAAATCCGTTTGGTATAATACAGTCGACTTTCAATTTACGATCTCTAAATAACATTCGGAACTGGTTTCCGCCGTTTTATACCACGGCCATGGATTTACTAGATCATAAACACGTGAGGATGCCTATGCCCTGTACACAGGACTGACGGATCCTATCTTGATACGCACAGGATATCATGAGCATCAGTCCACACCCAACGAACAGGCGGAGGTCTAATCATGAATAGATCGTTGACGTGACTGCCATCAAAGTGTGGAGGATAACTCAATATCCACAGTGGTATCTCAAGTCGAAGGACCACTATGCTCGCTCAACTCGAGAAGGTTCCTATTGACGTTGGTGTACCATCTATTAGGAAACCTTCGGTGAGTCGTTCAGTGTCTTATCAAATAAACACCTACATGTCTATACGAGTCTCCCGAGACTCATGGTTCAATGAGATAAACCATCGGACCAAGTCACGATATACGACATGTACTGGTCTCAGCGGATTTTACTAACCGACCCGTGTTAGTAAATCTTGACCAGGAACTTTATTTAAGGATATATAACTAATAGTGCGCTTCCCAATGTCAATTACAAACTACGTTGTAACTGCGCACTATATATTGTAAATCCTAGGGTCTTTGTCTAATATACACGTATCACTGAACCAAATTCAGTTTCGATATAATCGTAATCATATTAGATCGAATAAGTGTATAAAAGACAAGGGTGCTACCACAAAATTAGTAATGTTATGGAAAAATGAACTGCTCGTATTTATGAATCGAACATAAATACGATCCGGATTGGCACTCGGAGCACCAACCCTAACAACTACAGCAGCCTCATTCACGCTACTACCAGCCTCTATTCCTCACGCAAAT
The DNA here is from genome assembly GCA_019454045.1 of Zanthoxylum bungeanum. Classification (NCBI taxonomy): domain Eukaryota; kingdom Viridiplantae; phylum Streptophyta; class Magnoliopsida; order Sapindales; family Rutaceae; genus Zanthoxylum; species Zanthoxylum bungeanum. The sequence goes on from SKCR01039355.1 coordinate 124,399, forward strand.
TGCCTCCATTTCAAACCCTAGAATTAGCTCACTTCAACCCCTCACTGCCTCCCAAAATCACGCATACTGCACCTCTTCACAGCCCTTCATCTTCACGCATATTCTGCCCCTGAAGTGCGCCCATTGCAGCCCCCATCAAACACATCAATTAGCCTTCATTTTGCCTACAACTCACCCCCCAAACTGACTCCATTCCAGCCCCAAAGTGACGCCCAAACCAGCAGCAAAACAGCCCACAAGTGACGCCACTGCAGCCCCCAAAACAGTCCCCTTTTACACCTCCAAGTAAGTCTCCATTTAGCCCCTGGAATTTACACCCAAATCACCCAAATTTTAGCCCCAAACCAGTGCATAAACTTCCCTAAACACCCTCCAAAATTCGCCCAAAAACAGCAGCTCAAAAGCACTCAAAACAGTCCTCAAATTCATCAAAACAGTGAGCAAAAACTGCACTTGAAAGTCTATAAGCAAACCGAGCAAACGGCAGTCTAACGCCTCTCAAAAATCACCAAAATCGACCTTAATTCACTGCCAACCAGTGAGCCAAGTGTGAAGACCTGAAACGCAGCAAAGCAAACTCAAAACAGCGAACAAAGCGGCAAGGCAGTGAGTAAAACGTCAAAACAGCGAACCGGTGGGATCATAGCGACTTAACTTTTCCGACGGCCGTATAACGCGTCTCCAAAAAGCGACAAAAAAGGTTAGACCTGAGGGTTTATATTACTGAATTTACTCACATAAAATAATGATTTAGAAAATGTATTTTATGGTATTTTAGCCTGAGTAGTTAATTTAACATGTTGTTGGAATTGGCTCACATGAATAATAGCTTAAAAGATGTATTTTATGTGTTAATTAGTTTAGTATGTTGTATTAAATTTATTGACATGAAATAATGATTTAGGAAATGTATTTTATGTGTTTAGCATGAATAGTTATTTGAGCATGTTATTTGGAATTTATTTACATGAAATAATGAATTAGTGTATGATGTGATTTTGGGGTGAATGAAATATGTGTTCTTTCTTGTGGTATATTGGATGGAAACCCGGACATAAATTCCATAGCCGAATCCGAATGGACGGTATTATGGTTTGCACTCGGGATACAATGCCCCGTACCACTTGAAGGATTCACGTATTTCATTTCATCCAACTTGTATTCGAGCATGATAAGACCACTAGAATGTTGTTTTACTTTCAAAGCATGTGAACTTAGATTTAGGCTTATAGGAATTTAGAGTAATTCTTACCAATGTATGTTGGGTAGGCTTGGTTAAAATTGCACAAATCCATTCATTACAAGTGACATAAGTAAGGGACCATTCCGAACCCAACGGTTTGAGGTCTTCCCTTGCGAGGGGTGAGTGCGGCCTTAAATCATTTTCCCGGTTCACACCGGGTGGCGACTCCACTATTCTCCGGTTTAGTCCCCTGTGGGCTACTCCGTACTCCCAACTAGGCCCCGAGTCCGGAACATCATGCGTCGCCCAGCTCCTGTTGTCTACAATTAATAAATTGTCAAATAAAGGTATTTGACATATATCATTAATATATATATATATTTGAGATATTTAAAGTAAATATAATACATATATTTGAGATATTTGTATTTAATTAATTATTAAATTATTTAATTGTTAAATGATTAATATAATTAAAATATAAATATCTCACCAAATGATAAAGTTAGGAAATGATTATTAGTGTAAATTGTTGACTTTTGCATTAAAAGAAAAAGGTTATCAAAAGTGTGATGATGACTTAGATATTTTGTTTTAAATGTTAAAATTGAAAATATCTCTTTTCCTTTATTTTTGCAAAATTTGGCCAACACCCTAATTAAATATAAGTGTTATATTTTGTGTTGCTTTATTTGACTTTAAAGAAAATCATTAAATGGTTTGATGATTGCTTATACAAGTTGATTAAAGCTTTATTGAAACAAAATAAAAAATATCTAGATATTATATATATATCACAATTTCGGCCAAGGCCAATTTTGGGCAAGTATATATTGTTTCGTTTCATCTTTTAGGGTTAGACAAGTTCATTAGATACCAAATAAACATAAAAGAAGTTGAGAGAAAAGCTTGAAGGAAAAAGCTTGGAAATCTTTGAGTTTTGTAAGTTTTTCTTTAAAGTTTTCAACATGAAAAATGTTTCTAACATGCTTAGTTTCATTTTTGTTGCTTTGGTGTTATCTCTCTTCTTATAGTTTGTGTTTATTTTGGTTGTGAACTTTGATGAAAGATTGATGCATGTAAGTAGCTTAAAATGGTTTCAAAGCTTTACTTTTGATTTTTGGAAAATCAAGTTACCATTCTAGAGTTGGTAAGCCACTCCTTGGTGACCTAGAATTGTTCTAGAGTTTTTTCAAAGTGGTGAGGCTATATTGGTGAAGTATTGAATTGATTAAAGTGTTGGATTTTGTAAATTTGGTGAAATTGGACAATTTGATGAAATTGAAAAATTAGGATTCATAACCCACTCCAAATTTGGGAATTTTCATATATGTGATGTATTATGGTATGACTATGATTCACGTAAAATTTTAGGTTGATTGGATTTGATCTTGGCATGTTTTGAACTAAAGGGACCAAATTGTAATTAATTGAAAATTTTGGGTGGCTCACGGCATTAGACTAAAAATTGGGGATTTGTGTGAAATCTGATTTTGATGCATTAGATGTGTTGAAAAAAATTTTAGAAATGATTTAGAATCATCCAAAATTATATTTGATAATTGTTGGGCTAAAATAATCAATTTACAAAGTTTTGGGGCAATTCGATAATTACCAAGAAATTTGATCTCTTATGTAATTTTTCAGAATTTTATAATTGGATAATTAAATAAATAAGTTTATTTAATTGATCCAAGAAAAAATTTTGAAATCGAAAAATTTTGATTTTCCACTATTTAGCTGCATTACCGATATTCCCCATTAAAAACCCCAACAAAATGGTATCATGGCGAGTCTGATTCTGGACACCCTAATATGATTACCCCTTTAAAATCTAATGTTTGTTCTTTTCTTTACTTGATACATGCATGCTTTCATTTAATTTGATTAAATTTAAAGTGTATGACACTTTATGGAATATCCCGCTTAATAAGGTTTTAAAGTAATTGGTATTTGGAATACTTGTTTCTTGGTCTGTCTTGTCAATACGGTTTATAAATATTTTTCCATGACTACATCCGAGACCGTGCCTCTTCTGTGAGGGTGTAGCCGATAGAGATTTATTTATGCCGGATGTATATAAAATACTAGATAAATTCAAGCGAAAGCGGAATCCTGAACGTGCCCTAGCTGTCAGAGTTACGCAAGTAACTTGAGTTTATCATTGACGAGTTTAACCTTGGTACGTCTCCTTGTGGGCCTACCTTAGCAGCGACAACGAGAAACGACCAGGACCGGAACCTCGGAGTCACTATTGAGTGATTGACAAATGAGTTGTCTACCTGTGAATATACGTAGGCGAGACCGTGCCTCTGCTGTGAGTCGAAATATATTTTTGGGGTCCATTTCCCATTATGGAATTCGATTTAATTATTGAATTCTCATTTTTCCATTGGGGATTACGATATTACGTAAAATAGTGGGAGACACTGCTAAGTTTAAAATATTCCTTAACTTAGGCAGTGTGTATTATTATGGAAATAGCCGCTTGTTTGTTTTCCTTAATCTATATTAGATAGAATTGAACTTTTATTTACTACACACATATTTTGATATGTTATCTGACTTGACTCTTGGTTGCAGTTATTCTAGAATAGGTTCTAGATACTATTAGACTAGGATATTATTAGATTGGTCTAAGCCATCGGGAACTGTTGTTGCGATTTTCTTGAAAAATCAAGATGGTTAATGACTTAGTTTCTAAGTCATGATAGATAATCTAGATAGATATCCCTTTTAGGATATAATACTTTAGAGAGAATAGTTTCTTTTTCAGTAAGAATTGACTTGAATTAGCTCATGTCTCGAGATTCTTGCCTGGCATTAAGAAAGCCCCATTAGGTATTTGTTTATCTAGTAATGATATTTCTTAGTTTTAATGACCTTTAGAGGCAATGTGTCTGACACAATTTGCTAATCAATTATTTGTAATTGTTGTGAATAGTTGAATGCAAATAGTAAAGCTAAAGAAAGGAGATGCGTATAGTTGTGTATAAAAAATATTGATTTTCACAATACTACAACTATAGGTATTGGATATCAGATCTCCCGTCTAGTTATTTAAAATATTAGTTAACGATTGTTTTGATATTTGATATCGGAACTTGCGACTATTTGATAGTTACTTATTCTTTATAAACAATTTTTATATATTTTAAATATAACTAGTAGTGTCATTGACGTGGAGATAAACATTAAGAAAAATTATTCGGTAAAGTAAATAATTTAGAACGGTGCTTTATGAGATTTTATCACTTAAGCATTGAATGCTTATTCCGTATGGTAAATGATGGTTTGATATGAGATCACACCACATATCCTTATCCATTTAATGAATATTGTATTCAGGAATGTGATTAAAATCTCGTTTGACCAATGATTTGTCATTGGACCACCAGATTTATTAAACTGATACATTAGATGTATGTAGTTTAATGAATTGTAATTGCTTAAGGTAGTTTTCTTTACTTCGTAACTTAGTTTATGAATTGTCATAACTTAGTTGCGTGTTTATGAAAGAACACATATTGAACGTCTTGAAATGATCAAGTACTTTCAATCTGTTCTGATGAAACGTAGGTTGAACATTTTAGACTTGTTCAAATATATTCAATCTGAAGTTTTTTGAGAACTCTATCCTTAAAATTCATTACAAGTCTTTGAACTATTCAAAGATCTTTGATACGATCAAACATATGAATTTAAAGCAATTAGTTCTAAGGTTATTCAGTGAATATGATTCATATTCAATATTATTCTTCCACTTGATGGAATTGAGTAGTGGGAGCAGTCAAATCTTATATGATTTGATTCGTTTGATATTGAATGTTACCGAATTAGTTTCAATACTCTTGGGGATATGCTCCAGTAATACCAGTTCATCTTTTTAATTTACGTTCCATTAATTTCTACAGTTACATATATGATATGTATAGATTGAAAATCTGAATCTTGAAAAGTTTGAGATTTGAATCTTTCTTTTATATAATAGTTATATAATGTAAATTACTTACATCCCGGAGGTATAAGTAAAAGTTTATCATTTATTCTATTTTATAGAATATTGTATTCTATTTGATATAATATCTTTCCTACGATCTTAAGTAATAAAATTATTTTATTACTTGGTGTGTAACATCAGATGTTAACTATTTTAGAAAATACTTGACTTATTGAAGTCAAATGTGAGAATGATAAATTATAAATGGAACTACATAATTAATAAAATGAAACAACCCTTATACATCTTCTATATAAGTCTAATACGATATCAGAATCATTTATGAGTATTTGATACTTAATGGTTCTGTTGTTTTCTTACCGAAGAAAATTATCCTATAACTTATAATGAAAGCGATATTTGATATCGATTATGGAAGTTCACCATTGAACCATAGATCTTAGATTGTTCATAGCTTACTACGATCAAGTTTTGAACCTGATTAAGCTTTCATTATGAATTAGTTCATGATATGTGCTATTTGTTTGCGCAACGAAAGCAGTGTGAGCTTATTAAAGGTTTGACCTTTATAGTATGACAGTGAGAAACATTATACTCAGCAATCTATTGTAGATTATGAGGAAACTTGTCTCTAGTCACACTAATTGAACAATTAAAGATATATTGGTTAATGTTGATATTAAACTGTACATTTTAGCTAAAGAATGCAAAGTGGCGTTTTTGAATGACTTATTCAGATAAGAGATCAGTTGTGATTTCTTTGTTTGAAGAGTTCATTTTGGAATGGCCCTAGAGTTTGTGTTCTACTGAGATCGCAATTTAGTGTGCTAACTTATAGAGCCTATTGTAGACTCGGATAAGTCTTCCGAAAATCTGTGTTCTCTGTTTTTAATATCGTCAGATTGTCTGATCTTGTCAAATTATAGAGAATACATATGTGATTGAAGGGTTAGTGGGAGCGTACAAATTACTTTCTAGTGTTATATATCCTAACGACATTATCATTATTATGGTAATAATGAGATGTTTGTAAGGTAAAAGATTTACCTAAGTCTTCTTTACTCCGTGAAAGCAGTGGGAGTAGTCTCTGTTATATTTGATATAAAGTTTTATATAAGATATAAAACTAAGAGACTTGTGAGATACTCCTATTATTCGTACATTAGAAATGATCTAATAAATGACATAACTAGGCTATCTGTATGACAGTTAGTATAACTGTTGGACAATTATTGTGTGTCTTATATAAAGTATTCATCTTTCGTAAATGATGATTCCTTTTTCGAAAGAGATATTGATTAGAATGTCTAATCAATCTTATGTATCATTTGATGATGACATAATAAATACTTTATAATGTGCGATTGTAGATATCGATTTAATCGTAATTATTACGAGTTATTTTGATATCCTATAGACCATAGGATAGATCTTGAAACACGTTCTTGTGATCTTTGAGATATTAAGAATGAGTTTCTAATTCATGGAGAATACAGTCTGCAACCATTAGGGTCATATTAGTTTTGAGACTAATTATGACGTTAGACAGTCTACGTCATAAGGAGTCACAAAAGATGCAGTGGGAGTGTCACGCATGATTCTACTGTTACAATGGAATTAGATGCAACTTATGAAGTATTGACTTATGAAGTTGCATAATGACCTTATAAATTAGAAGTTTTATATTGGTGTTGTGCTTGCGGTTTTCCGTATAGTATTTTGGATTTGATCCCTGAATACTTGGAAAACTCAGAAGCTGTAGCACAATACTGATGTAGTGTCTGATTCATATTAATGTATAATTTAGATTCTACAAAATATGAAAGTTACTGGCTATGGGAAATAATTGGGTTTGTTTGACAAAATCCTTATGTTTTAGCGGACATACTTCTTGTTGCCTACCTCTTAGGTGCTAGGTGAGATTTTGAGGGCTATGTGTATACGATGCACATTGAGATGTGTATATGATACCGTGGATTGGCACAAGAGCAAGTGGGAGAAATTATTTGGGTTAGTGCTCAGAGCGCCAATCTGCATCGTATTTATGTCTGATTCATGAATACGATCAATTCATTTTTCCATAATATTACTAATTTATGGTTGCACCTCTTATTTTTATATACGTATTCGATCTGATTACGATTAGATTGAAACTAAATGTGGTTTAGTGATATGTATATATTAGACAAAGGCCCGATAATATATAATACAGTACACAATTACAAAGGTAGTTTGTAATTTACATTGGGAAGTGTCACTGCTAAATGTATATTATCAAACATAGTTTCTGGTCAAGATTTACTAACACGGGTCGGTTAGTCAAATCCGTTGAGACCAGTACATATCGTATATCGAGACTTGGTCCGATGGTTTATCCCAATGAACCATGAGTATGAGGAGACTTGTATAGACGTGTAGGTGTTTATAGTGGATAAACATTGAACGACTCATCGAAGATTCTCAATGGATGGTACACCAACGTCAATAAGAATCTTCTCGGGTTGAGAAACATAGTGATCCTTCGACTTGAGATACCACTGTGGATGTATAAGACATCCTCCAGCTTTGAAAGCATGTTTTATGTTCTTGATTATCTAGATTGATTCTAGGGTTTCTTCTTTTCTATAAATTTGGGGCTTTTGGATTTTGGGGATGGAACTGAAAGCATGGTGCATGTGTGAAGTTGATTTGGTTGATATTATTGTAATATTGGTCCAATTTAATCATTTGAAGATATGTTGCCATTCTAGAGTGTTATGACCACTCTTGTAATGCCTAGAATTATTCTTGGGTGGTTCATTTATGGTGACTTGAAATGGTATTGTGATTAATTAGATTAATGTTGAAAAAGTTGGATTAAAGCATAAAAATTTGATAATTTTGTTGCAAAATCAGGTCTAGAAAAACTGGGTTGTTTATGATGAAAATGATGTCATTTGAATTTATTGGATGTGTTTTGGGTGTTGGAACAATTGCAGAAAATTGTTTCAGAGTTGAAATAAGCGACAACGGCAAAAAATGGCATTACCGGGTGACGGCTTCCCAAACAGTGAATTTGTCACTGTTCGGGCAACCCATGAACTACCATAATCCTGTTGGGGCTGACCTGGGCAGCCCTCATGTGTATTGGGTAGTCGGTTCGGTCAAAAACGTATTTTATGCCATTTTGTGGAAAAACATTTTCGTAAAAGTTTCGCGATGTTTCTTAACTATTTATGTCGCTATTTGATATCGAATAAATATGTTTAGGTGAAATATGAATTAATTATTCATATTAGATATTGAATAATTTATTCGGTAATTTAAAAAGTTTTAAAATTACGATTTCGCCCGATCAGCGCTTCCGCCGGGCCCTTTGCCCAAACCCCCAACAAGAAATTATATGCTTGTATATTCTGGTGAGGATACGATCCTCATAGGTTATACAAACTCTGATTTTCGGACCGATGTTGATTCTAGGAAATCAACATCTGGATCAGTGTTTACCCTCGGTAGTGGGGCCATTGTGTGGAGGAGCATAAAGCAATCTTGTATTGCTGACTCCACCATGGAGGCTGGGTATGTAGCAGCTTGCGAAGCAGCTAAGAAAAGTAGTATGGCTCCAAAATTCTTGGGAGATCTGAAAGTTGTTATGGATATGGATAAACAAATCACACTTTATTGCGATAATAGTATTGCAGCGGCGAATTCCAAAGAACCAAGAAGTCATAAAATGAGAAAGCATATAGAGAGAAAATATCATCTCATTAGGGAGATAGTGCAGAGATGAGACGTTTCTGTCACGAAGATTGCATCCGCAGAGAACCTGGCTGATCCGTTTACGATGACTTTGTCGGCTAAAGTGTTTAAAGGTCACATAGATGGTCTAGGATTATATGACATGTCTCATTTTCTCTAGTGCAAATGGGATATTGTTGGAATATATGCCTCAGAGCTTATGTAATTTAAACAGAATTATAGGGTATGAAATAAAAGATGCATTATTCATCTATCAAATGTTTGATTTAAATCGCATATTGTAAATTATATTGTTTACCCCTGATTACTAATGTTCCTTCAGACTTAGTGTATGAATGTCATACACAAGATAATTTAAGTATGAAGTTAGTAATCTAAAATAGTCCATACAAAGTAAACAAAGCAGGTATTTTATTTGTGGTTTATCTATAGCTATGGTCCATTCTCTAGTTGTATGACGACCTTGATCCATGATCGTCCATCTGGTGACATGAGAATGGAGGCACCTTATATGATGTGATCATATAGGACTGGACTCAGGTAGAAATGAGTTTCTAATAATATCCGTTAAAATAAAGAATTTCATTTCAATCTAATAGATGGTCGTATATGGATTGATCTGAATCCTGAGTGTACTGCGAACTCATGCATGACAGGCTATGTCTTTTGATTTACAGATGTGAGGTTGGTGTAACAATCCCGACTAATAGTTACATACTTTGGGGATATGGTTTGGTGTGTAGCTGGAGACATTTTACATGGATTTAAAGTTCACCCCTTCTTGCGAGAAGTATGAGATTATCTTCCTTAAGGGTTGATTCGGTACTTAAACGATTAGAGCGCTCAAGTCTTTCTATTGCGAATATAAAGATTAATATTCATAATGGTTATAAATAAATCGTTCATTAGAGAATCAATGGTACTTAAGGTAAAAATAATTATAGGGGTATAAAGGATATTATGACCCGGCTCTAATTATGAGATACTCGTGAAGGGCCAATCTGTATGTAATGACTATATCGATGGACACCGACGTAGCTCGGCTTATATTATTTATCTACGATAAAGATGATGCAACTTCAGATTTTTAGTGGAATAACCTAAAGTTAATAATTTGAAATATTTAATTAACAAATTAATATTTCGGGATTATTAGAGCTCTGAACCGTAAGTCCATTTGGTCCCCGTGCTACCTCAATATACTGTAGCAAATTAAATATAATTGAATAGTCTGATTATATACTCACATATATATTATTATTAATGGGATTAATATTATATTTTGTCACACATGTAACTTTATATTATTTATAATATAAAGTTTTTCATTAAATAAATGATTATAAGATAATCATTAATTTATTGTAAATATTAAATTGTTTAATATATCATTTACAGAAATAAAAGATTTTAAAAATTCATTTTTTCATAAATGATAGTTACACATTTTTTATTTTGGCAACAAAATAATGTCATTATGATGACAATTAAAAAAATAATTGTTACAAAATAAGGGATGACCGAAACTTATGTGGATGAGGGGAATGATTTTCTTTTGTTTTTGACAATATATTAAACTCTGAGTATAAAAGGATAAATGTGTTTTCTTTTTACCCAAATTCCATTATGTGAAACCCTAGCCACATTGTTCAAAGTTTTCTCTTAAGTGAGTTGAAAGAAAAGAAAGAACAAGAAAAGAAAAAAATTCTGGTGTGACAAAAATCCTTCTTAATCTCTAACGTGTTTAGAGATAGTTTTTGTGATTGAAGCTCACACTTCCTTTTGTTGGTAACGAGCCATAGTACGAAAGACCATTCAGAGTTAGAACGAAACATCTTCATCCTCTTATTTATATACACACGGAAATGAGCAAAAATATCTGCTCACTACCGTCATTTGTAGACTTGTTTTGGGGCTCGGTTTGTTTCTTGTTTAGTCCAGAAAATTTTGGGAATACTAAGGAGCGTTTCAAGGGTGTTGTGGGACTGTTTTAGTGGAAAAATTCAGACCTGAAACATTGCTATTGCACGTACGGAATAATGACTGTTATTGGGTGAGCTGTGCGCGCATTTTGGGTGCAATAATGGTCTAGATCTGAGTCGTTGTTCGTGGACTATTCTGGGGGTAAAAAATAGTCAAAAACTGAAGCGAAACAATTGATCAGGGGCTGGTCAGATTCGACTAAAGAATAAGAGGGCCGAAAATTTTTAACGTTGATCCCGATGTCTAACACGCTTCTGCCACACATGAAATCATTTCCGACAGTGGACGCTGTGGGCACTCCAACACTCAAGTCAGCGTGATGACAACCAGGAAAAAAAGAAGAGCAAGGATATAGATTACCTTGATCTGCGTCGTCTGTTATCATGAGGGTGTAGGCTAGAGTATTTAGGGAGTGATGTGCTTTGAGAACTCGAGTGTGAGAGCCAAAGCTTGAATTGTTGAATGAATCAATCACTTGGGTTCCATCTTTATTCATAGGCTGTAGATGTGGCCTTTTACTTGAATTATGATTCCTTGCAATAGTTGAATTCCAATCCTATTATGAGAGGGTGGTTGAGTTGAGATTGAATCAGGAGTGCCTAGGTATTCGGGATTGGGTGTAATCCCAATTGTATTTGGATTCGACTATCATGTTTGTAAGTACTTTGTCTTGATTTAAATACTTAGTTTCCTTTGTTGAAAAAGAACTTGTCGTATGTATATTGGCTGACAACGTCTATTGGAACATTATATAACTTGAGACAATATCAGCTAGGACATTATATGATATGAGACAATGTCTATTGGACATTGAGTAATATGGTCAGGGTATGATGGAGACCTTTTGTTGGTCGTAAGGACTTTTCACTCTCATGGGTGTAGTTTCGTATGAGCTCGCGGGCCTATATGTTGAGTCTCGCGCGTAGACTCGGGGCTTTGGATTGTCTGAAAGTTGATAATCATGCGATGAGCAGTCCAACTCCAATAGACATCGATTGGACTCACTTCAGACGACCGGAATTAGGTTGAGCTTAGGTGAATGCCCAAATGGTAGGCTAAAGAAAGCTTGGTTGTCGATTGCGTCTGAGGATGTATCAATCCAGTAGATTAGGTGTTGCGTGGAATTGATATGTCGACTGGAATATCCATGTCGACAAGGATTCTAGCCCATATTGATTGGGCTTTGGTAACAACCAATGGTGATTTGATCCACATGAGACATGATTACATGCGAGTTTGTCGTGTAGGCATGTTGGATGCCAATATGAGTCGTTTGGACTTCTGTAGAGACCCTAGTGTCGACCGAAACGCGATGCCATTTAGGTGTTTAGCCCAAATTTTACCCATACAATTATTATATTTGATTATTTTTAAAATAAGTGAATATTTGAGGAATATATAATTTGTGGGTGTCCAGTAATTTAGTAAATAAAATCTCTTAATACAATATATCAATAGAGTTTGAACCAGATGTTTAAGGAAGAAACTGAATTATCATATAATTTTTTTTTAATAAATATTGGATTGCCACATGATTAAAAAAATCAAAAAAAAAAAAAGAGAGAGAGAAAATTTACTCGGTGCTACATACGCCTACCTAACTTCTATTGTAAAATAAATAAATAAATAATAAAAAAGAGAAGAGAACATGAAAACATTTGTTGAAAAAAAAAAGTAATTACATGTAAAATTTGCTCATATTCAAGGCCTTGGGTCAATTTCGGCATAATTTTATTGTTAGCCCAAATTAAGCCCAGGGGAGAGAAATGGAGATAGGGATTTGAATTGAAATGGAGTTGAGCTATTTAACCGGGATGGCTGGTCTCAATTATGATTCGGATTTTTTAATGTCAAATAATTAATAATAAAATAAAAAAGACAACATTGTCTAATAATAGTTATATGAGAAGGAATTAAGAGATATTAGTAATTTCAAATTAGCCCCCTTTTTTCTCTATCTTTGCATCCCCACGTCATTTTGTAGTGGTATATGTCTAATTTTCGTGTTGATTTTTTTTTTTTTTTTTTTTTTATGCATGAATAATAATTTTTTCATCAACATATAGAAGATTTGGTGTGAACTAAGTACGTAGATCAGACGGTGAATTCTGAAATTTTTCAAAGCTTCCCGAGACATTTACATTATCTCGTAAATCTATTAATTATTATGTATCAAATTGATTATATGTTGTTGTAAAAATTTATGTACAAAATATATATTATGTTGTTTCATTTCTAACTATGAATATATAGTCACCGACTTTGCACTGAGGCTGAGGTAAAGAGACCAAACCGGACTCATAATTCCTCATGTTCCTTAGTAGTTTTAGGTGTGAATATGTATTTCTATTAGTTAACGGAAACACATAATGCATATATTGTTTTATGTTATTAGGTTTTATCTTAATTAACTTGAATCTTAAGATATTCTAAATTTATTTTATTATGACCATATAATTATAATCTTATGATATTTTTATGAATGAATTTCATTTCAGGTTAAAAAAAAAATATGGGTAAAGTCAGACTAACCTTTTAAAAGTTGGATCAGTACAAATATTTGAGAAGAAACACCAATGGACATAAGCTTTTTGGGTTGGGCTGACACATTACAATTTCTTTTTCCAAAAAGGGGTTGCAATGTACCACATACAACTTGTATTTTTAAATACCAGAAGTTTGCTGAACATTAATTGAAAATTTACTTTCCACTAATGATTAACACACGTTTTTAATAAGAATTAAAAGAGGAAAATTATCAATTTTCCATCGGAAAAAGTATGGAATGGTTATAATACTTTTTAAATTATTAATTTTCCATCTGATATTATAAAAATATATAATTTTCCATTAAAAATTACAAAAATACATTATTTTTCATTGAAACCTTTGTGCAATTTTCCACATTAGTGAAAATTTGATACAATTTTGAGATTTTGTATAGAAAAATATTGAAATAATTTCAGTCTTTCATTATAGTAGAAATTAGATAATTTCCCATTAAAATAAAGTCCACATGAAAGTTCGAACTCATACGAAAAAAGGAATTTGGTTTTTGCACCTTCTGTTATATTTTTGGAAATTAATAATAAAAATTGATTTTTGTAAATATAATATGTAAAACTCAAATTAATTTTATTATCTCTTTATTTCTCTTGAAATTCGAACATATGGGAAGCAGAATAATTATTAAAATGATAGTAAGATGGACCAAGTCAAGAGTCAGCAATAAATATGCAGAATATCAACATAAAAATTCATCATGTGCTGGCATTTAATGGGTGCATCAACACATGCATACCCCAAATTCATGAGCTTTGCTTTTTAAATTTGTGTCAATATTTTTATCAATTTCATATGTTAATTAATGTGCCTTTATTTAACGTGTAACAGCAAAATGACAAAACAATCAAGATAAAGGGAAAATAATCAAATTCCAAACATTTTCAAACTCAAAATATTCATTTTGTACTTCAATTTTTCCCCCCTAAAAATGACAAATTCACCTTTTCTAGACCAAAAACATATTTATTCTTCATCTAAATTTAATAATTTTTCTTTTTCTCAAATATGATTTTTTTTCCTTCTCTATAAAAAATGGTGGCAAATTGCCGCAATGAAATGGCAATTGCTCGTTGTCATGAATGCATTTTATTTTATTTATTATTATTTTTTTAGCAATGGGTTTAACAAATGTCGCAAATGTGGCAAATTTCTCAATGCAATGTCAGTAAAATTGCCAGTCGCACTTGTCACAAAAAAAAACCCATTACAAAATAAGTACACGATTTTGAGACTGACTTTTGTGTAATATGTGCGATGTTTGCGATGTAACATTTACGACTGAATTTTACTGACACTGGAGATGAGTTGTAAGAAATTAGGGGTGACAATTTGTATTAAAATTTATTTATTCGTTTGTTTTGATTTGTTTTAAAGCGAATACAAATTTAAAAATATAGATTCGTTTAATAAATAGGTCAATTCGATTAGACTCATTTATTAAACGAATCGAATATGAGTCATGATATTAGGATTCGTTTAATAAATGAATCAAATACGAATCCATCATATTTTGATTCGATTCTTTTAGGATTGAATACAAATTCAATTTGTTGATTCGTTTTGCCACCCGTATAAAAAACCATTGAAAAAAAATTGTTGATACCATTTTTTAGGAAAAAAACTATTTTTAAGGGGAGAAAAATTCTCAAGTTTAGATGAAGACGTACAAAATCATGAATTTACTCACTTTTAAAAGAAAAATTTTGAATGCCTAAATTTTTTATTTTGAATTTGAAATTGTCCAAATAAATAATTTCCCTAAATTATGTGAAACAGAAAAAAAAAAAAAACAAAAAACAAAAAACAAAAAATTGTAATCCCCGTGTGATTTATGATTTGATCTCTGATTGAGTGTTTCCTTTATAGTGCCTCTTTTTCAACACCTTTTTTGGATTTTCAAAGTTGAATTAAAAAGTTGTAAGGTTTTATGGAGATTAGTGTTCAAAGCTAATAATGAGCTCTTCTTTTCCCAAATGCCCACTTGTCAATTGATTTCATTATTGTCCCTCTCTAATCCAAAATTAAAAATTAAAAAAAATTCATTGTAAGGTGTAAATCTAATTTTAAATGACCTTTTTATTTGTTTTTGAAGGTTGTGGATGGGTTAAGCTGGAATCGAATTTTTAGTCCACTACCTATAAAAACAATTCAAAAATTATTCCATCAAACCTCCGAGCAATTTGCAAATCATATAATTTCATCAATTTTTCCATTATAGGATTTGTTGGAAAATTTGAAAATTTCATTGCCAAATCACATAATTCGGGATTAAGCGAAGCATGTAAAATTCTTCCAATTATCCCATATTCTTACAAAAAAATTACATTTCATATATTCACATCTAAAACCTAACAATCAAATATTAAATTATTTGCCACCAAACCAGACTCATATTAAAAAAGAATAATCCAATCACTTTCAACAACGATACACGCATATGCACATCCTTATGTATAAAATTATATAACAGAAAAAGAAATACTTCAATACAAGATAAATAAATTCACTAAATGATAAAAATATTTTCTATATTTTATAATTTTATATATATAATGATGTGTATTGATCATTTTTCAATCATTTTACTTTGTTCCCTATCATCATAAACAAATCAATCATGGGTAACTTGACAAACTCATTAAAAATTCTTGCACAGACATGTTTTTCCCTTAATTCATAACTTCAAATTTTGAATTTTTTTTTACTCATTTTTGTGCTGTAAAATCATAACTAGGCTTTACCAATTACGAATATTTTGCTCAAAACACGTTCTCTCCAATTTCGTTGCCTTATTATTTATTTTTAATTATGGTCGTTTGTTGACAGTTGTTTTTTGTTTTAAGGATAAGAGAATTTACCACTCGAATAAACCTCCATCAATAATGAATTTATTTATTTAGTGGGAACCACGTAAACTTAGCAAAAGACAAACAACCATAGAGATAGAGATTTATGTGGTTCGGCGAAGAGTGGCTCTAACCTACATACACATGAGAAAGAAGAATGATTTTATTAGCCTCAGAGTGAATATCGATCCGAGCGCCTAACAAATAAATTACACTTACACATCCAACAACCCATCTGGTATACAATGTGGTCAGGTACACGACTCATTTTATCTCTCTATCACTAGTTTGTTTTCCTAACTTTGCAATCAAATTACAAGTGTTGTGAAATGTGAAAATTATTAATCCTTCCTAATGCGACTTCTACCCCTTTATATAGGTTCTCAAATCACATTTCCAACCGACCATGAATTCAGCACATGTCACTGAATCATCATTACAACCTTTAGTCATTACTTACACCACCTTCTTGTTGGAAATTCTTCCAAATATTCATTAAGGGTAAATCTGTCCTTTGGTATCATTGGGTGCTTGTGAGGGGTATAACCCTTTGGAGGGTTGCACCCCAACCCAAAGGGTGCCCTATTGGCACCCTTCCATGCCTCATATAAGAAGGTTTGATATCCAAAATAAGAACACATAAGAAATATCCGAATTTTACAAAGAGACATTGGTTTTTATTCTTGTTTTTTTTGAGAGAGAGTATCACCATCTTCCTAGTTCATAAACTTGTGAAGGAGTGCTCCTTGTACAAGTAGCATCCAAGTTATCCTGGGAGAACATTGGCAATACGAAACCGTAGAGCACCTGTGACGGGCCAATAAGTTCTTAAGGACAGAGATCATCTCGACTTGGACAACTCTGTAATTTCCATTTTCTGGTTTGTTTTAAAGGTTTCTGGTTTTAGGGTTTCATGCATCTAGATCTACTTTTGTTGTTTAATTTGTTTGTTTGCAAGTTGTATTACTGTTTGATGACACTAAATTGCTCACAATCTTAAGAACTTATTGTATCGTGTTATTAAATGGTAATTTGCATGTTAGGGTTTGAATATTTTCTGGAAAATACGAACTGTGCATGAAAAACCCGTAGGGCGTTCAAACGCCCGACGCACGCGAAGGCTAAAAATTTGAATTTTCGTAAGAACGTTCGAACGCGTCTTCAAACGCAACTCGAACGCAAGCCTTCTGCCTTAGAACGTTCGAACGCGTCCTAAACGCAACTCAAACGTGAACTCTCTGGAATCATTCCGTTCGAACGCGTTCACGAACGCTATACGAACGTGAACTCTCTGGAATCATACCGTTCGAACGCGTTATCAAACGCTACTCGAACGTGAACTCTCTGGAAACACTTCGTTCGAACGCGTTATCAAACGCAACACGAACGCACACACACTGGACAGTCTCATTCGAACGTAGATACGAACGTGACACTAACGAATTTGTCCTGAAAGTATCAAATATTACAAACTTTAATTAATATTAACTTGGTTCATCATATACTGTAAACACATTAATCTTGGTAGTATAGATTTAAGTTATTATTAAGTTGTTCAATTATCACAAGCATTCACATAGTGATAAAATTGAAATTAATTGTGTGTTGCATAATTGGTTGAGAATTTATAGTGTAATTTTACACAAGTAATTCCATCCAATATTGATTGACATATATATATCTACATTTATCGTATATCACTTTGAACAAGGTTATTCGTTGATCGTTGTGCAATTTGTCTTTCGTAGACTAATTGACCCTGTTGATTTTCCAATTACATATGGCTAGCGGAAATATCACGGTACCGGTCTCTCACGGAGAAAAACCGGAGAAATTTGGTGGGGCAAATTTCAAACAATGGCAAAGCAAGATGCTGTTCTACCTGACAACTCTCCAGTTGGCAAAATTCCTCAAAGATCCTCCGAGTCCTGTGGAGGGTGAATCCGAATTGGCCAAGGAAGAGCGAGAACAGACTTGGATGTCTGGAGACTTCTTATGCAAGAACTACCTTTTGGGTGCTCTTGACAATACCCTGTACAATGTGTACCAAGGCATGACTTCTGCGAAGATTCTCTGGGAATCTCTCGAGAAGAAGTATAAAACTGAAGATGCCGGACAAAAGAAATTTGTCGTGGGTAGGTTCCTGGACTACAAAATGGTAGATTCAAGGACAGTGATGTCTCAGTTGGGTGAACTGCAATTAATCATTCATGAAATACTGGATGAGGGAATGAAACTTTGTGAGACGTTTCAAATTGCCGCCATAATTGAAAAGTTGCCTCCATCATGGAAGGACTTCAGGAGCTATCTGAAACACAAAAAGAAGCAGATGAGCCTTGAAGACCTCAGTATTCGATTGAGAATCGAGGAGGACAACAGGATGTCCGAGAAGGCCAGCTACAAGACTCTGGAGTCTAAGGCCAACATCATTGAAGGTGTAAAGGGTAGCAAAAAGAGAAAGAACAGTGGAGCTGACTCTGGGAACAAGAAGTTCAAGGGAAAATGCTACAACTGTGGAAAGAGCGGTCATATGTCAAAGGACTGCAGAAACAAGAAGTCTCAGGACAAGGGCAAGAAAAAGAAAAATGAGGCCCATGTCACTGAAGGCGAGCAGCTGACTGATGATATCTCAGAGATGGAACTATCAGCAGTGGTAACCGAAGCCAACATAGTTGGGAATCCGAGAGAATGGTGGGTAGACACTGGGGCTACTCGTCATATCTGTGCAGACAGTAAGATGTTTTCCATGTACCAGAAGGTCGATGGCGGCGATCATCTGACAATGGGAAACTCGTCTACCTCTCAGGTGGTTGGACAAGGCACAGTGGTTCTGAAGATGACATCCGGAAAGGAGCTAACATTGAAGAATGTACTGCACGTTCCAGATATTCGGAAGAACTTAGTCTCGGGCTCTCTTCTTAGTAAGGCTGGTTTTAAGCTTGTATTTGTTTCTGACAAGTTTGTAATGACTAAGAATGATATGTATGTAGGAAAAGGATACCTAACTGAGGGCCTTTTCAAGCTAAATGTAATGACTGTTAACCGTGCTATTAATAAAGCTAGTTCGTCTGCTTATATTATTGTGTCACAAAATGTATGGCATGGGAGGTTAGGACATGTTAATTATGATACCATGCGTAAATTAATTAACATGGACCTTATACCTAAATTTGCAATTGATAGCCAACATAAGTGTGAAGCATGTGTTGAAGCAAAAATGCATAGAACATCATTTCATTCTTTAGAACGTAGTTCTGAACCGCTAGAACTTGTACATACCGATGTATGTGACATGAATATTGTGCAAACAAGAGGCGGTAAAAAGTACTTTGTCACTTTTATCGATGACAACACAAGATTCTGTTATATGTACTTGCTGAGAAGCAAAGCTGAAGCAATTGAGAGCTTCGTACACTATAAGAACGAAGTTGAAAACCAACTTGGCAAGAAAATCAAAAGAATCAGGAGTGATAGAGGCGGTGAATATGTTTCACCATTCGGTGAATATTGTTCTGTGCACAGAATTATTCACGAAACCACTGCTCCTTATTCTCCTCAACAGAATGGAATTGCAGAACGCAAAAACCGAACGTTGAAGGAAATGATGAACGCCATGTTGACAAGTTCGGGACTACCCCAGAACTTGTGGGGGGAAGCTTTGCTTTCCGCGAACTACGTTCTTAACAAGCTTCCTCACAGAAGGTTGGACAAGACACCATATGAGTTGTGGAAAGGTTTCATACCTTCCTACAAATACCTCAAAGTGTGGGGGTGTCTTGCCAAAGTAATGGTTCCTAAACCTAAGAAGGTTAGAATAAGACCCAAAACTGTTGACTGTATATTCATTGGATATGCTCACAATAGTAGTGCATATCGATTCTTGGTGCACAAGTCGGAGATTCCTGACATCAATCAAAATATGATAATTGAGTCAAGGAATGCGATATTTTTTGAAGAGACGTTTCCTTGTAAGGAAAGACAAATAACTGGGTCTCTCAAAAGAACGACTGACGTTGTCAATGACTGTGATCAGGTTGACCTTGAATCAGATAAACGTGTTAATACTGAGACAATCGAGCCTAGACGTAGCAAAAGAGCTAGAACGTCTAAGTCGTTTGGTCCCGATTTTTTGACATACCTGTTAGAAAATGAGCCTCAAAGCTATAAAGAAGCTATGTCTTCTCCTGAGGCACCTCTTTGGAAAGAGGCGATAAATAGTGAGATTGATTCAATCCTACAGAACCATACTTGGGAGTTGGTTGATCTTCCACCAGGTTGTAAGCCATTGGGCTACAAATGGATATTCAAAAGGAAGATGAAAACGGATGGATCAATAGATAAATACAAGGCAAGACTTGTCATAAAAGGTTATAGACAAAAGGAAGGCCTTGATTACTTTGACACCTATTCACCAGTGACTCGTATCACATCGATAAGAATGCTCATAGCCATAGCAGCTATATTTGGTCTTGAAATACATCAAATGGATGTAAAGACGGCATTCTTGAATGGTGAATTGGATGAAGATATTTACATGGAACAACCAGAAGGGTTTTGTGTTCCTGGACAAGAACAGAAGGTGTGCAAACTTGTAAAATCCTTGTATGGATTAAAACAAGCACCGAAACAATGGCATGAGAAATTTGACAAAGAAATGTTGTCAAATGGGTTCAAAACCAATGAGTGTGATAAGTGTGTGTACACTAAATCCACTCAGAAAGGATATGTCATTGTGTGTCTCTATGTAGACGATATGCTGATAATTGGTAGTAATCATGAAATGATTCAGTTTACCAAAAACGTGTTATCCAGCAGATTTGATATGAAAGATATGGGGATAGCTGATGTGATCCTAGGGATTAAGATTTCTAGGACATCAGACGGATATATGTTATCACAGACTCATTATGTTGAGAAGATACTCGATAAATATATCAGAGGGGATCTTAATGTGGCTAGAACCCCTGTAGACCTAACTCTTCATTTATCAAAGAATACTGGTTCAAGCATATCGCAATTAGAGTATTCGAGAATCATCGGAAGTCTGATGTATCTCACGAATTGCACGCGACCTGATATCGCTCAAGTTGTGAATCGGCTTAGCAGATATACGAGCAATCCAGGACACAACCATTGGAAAGCCATAGTAAGAGTTTTGAGGTATCTGAGAGAAACTTCAAAATATGGGCTACATTACGAGAGATATCCGGCTGTACTAGAGGGTTACAGCGATGCTAACTGGATATCTGATACGGTGGATTCCAAATCCACGAGTGGATTTGTTTTCACACTTGGTAATGCAGCCGTGTCATGGAAATCCTCGAGGCAAACGTGTATTGCCCGATCTACTATGGAATCAGAATTCATAGCGTTAGACAAAACAGCGGAAGAAGCAGAATGGCTTAGAAACTTCTTGGAGGATATTCCTAGTTGGCCCAAACCGGTGCCAGCGATTAGCATACATTGTGATAGCCAATCGGCAATTGGGAGAGCCCAAAATACAATGTATAATGGTAAGTCTCGACACATACGTCGGAGACATAATACCATACGTCAACTGCTCTCAAGTGGCATAATAACGATCGATTATGTTAAGTCGAAGGAAAACCTAGCGGATCCACTAACTAAAGGTTTACCTCGAGAGCAAGTTGAGAAGTCATCGAGGGGAATGGGCTTGAAGCCTATAATCTAAGAATTGTCACTGTGGAAACCCAACCTAGTTGACTGGAGATCCCAAGATCTAGGTTCAAAAGGGACAACAGAAACTTTGTACAATTCAAAACAAGCACTGAAGAGTTTCGTACTCTTTCCCATTCCGATAATGACGCTGAGTGCTGTCTGTCATTGGTTAGGTTAAGCTAAGGCTTTTAATGATCACTATATTAGGAGATGAGTCCTAATGGGGGTAAAGACAGATTACCTCTTCATAGTAGATCACCTATTTCAAGTAAGAAGTGAGGCCGCTTCCATGGGAACTTTTAAAGACGGGTTACCCTAAAGTGCTTGATGAATCCAGGACCGTTGTTCAGGGCCAAAATGAACACAACCGTAGAACGGGAAAATGGTCAAATTAAAGCTGTGTGTTGGCAATTGTCTTGGTTTACACCAACGGCAGAACAGTTCAAGACTATGGGTCACTGGTTTGCCAAGTAAATCCGATTGTCACTCACTAGGAAAGGTTCAAGGCGAAAGCTACCTATTTCGATGCAGCTTTAGTTCATGGTAACTCTCTCAAGTGTCTCCTTGAATATTTGAAGAATTGTGGGGGATTGTTGGAAATTCTTCCAAATATTCATTAAGGGTAAATCTGTCATTTGGTATCATTGGGTGCTTGTGAGGGGTATAACCCTTTGGAGGGTTGCACCCCAACCCAAGGGTGCCCTATTGGCACCCTTCCATGCCTCATATAAGAAGGCTTGATATCCAAAATAAGAACACAGAAGAAATATCCGAATTTTACAAAGAGACATTGGTTTTTATTCTTGTTTTTTTTGAGAGAGAGTATCACCATCTTCCTAGTTCATAAACTTGTGAAGGAGTGCTCCTTGTACAAGTAGCATCCAAGTTATCCTGGGAGAACATTGGCAATACGAAACCGTAGAGCACCTGTGACGGGCCAATAAGTTCTTAAGGACAGAGATCATCTCGACTTGGACAACTCTGTAATTTCCATTTTCTGGTTTGTTTTAAAGGTTTCTGGTTTTAGGGTTTCATGCATCTAGATCTACTTTTGTTGTTTAATTTGTTTGTTTGCAAGTTGTATTACTGTTTGATGACACTAAATTGCTCACACTTCTCAGCCAATCAAATAAGCATGTTTCCCTACCACTGCACTAGCCTATAGCGGTCTCTGGCGGCTATTGCTCTGCCATTGCATCAGCCTATGGTAGCTGGCATTGCCTATGATCATTGTGAACCGCTGCTTTATTTGTTTCATCATTAATCTTTTAGATGCATTCCTTTCCAGATAGGGCATACGTCATGCTGCTCTGAAGTTAGTTGACCATCATCTCATCTTTGTTCCTCGGGTCAGGTAACCGAGATAAATTATACTATTTCAAATCCATAATTTGATTTTATCGGGCCGAGCCCACTTCATTGGGTTGGGTGCTATCATCACTTGCCCCACCTCAGAATTTCTCCTTATGGAGAACACTTCATCACACACTATAGTTGGGTCATTTCTTCATCATTCCTCTTACCTCTGAGTTCTTGGGCCTTTCAATCTATTTAAATGGATAATACTATAATACCCTTCAACCTTCATGAGATAAGGACTTACAAAATACCACCATCAACAATGACATTTTTGCATTAACTTTATCATAAAATATATCCTTACATCAATAAGAATGGCTCATTTTATCTTACTATATAATCATAAATGCATTAATTTTTATGAAGTGTAGTATCTATAAATTTAATTGAGAGGGGAATTAATAAATATCCGTTAAAAAAAAGGAGATTAATAGTGGCAGGCCAGAGTAATAGAGTTGAAATTAATTATGAATTAAAGACTTAGGGTAATTTTATCTTAAAACCTAAAGTTTTATCATGCGATCAAATATAAAAAATATAAACTCATCATCATTATTTTTGTGGGTGTGTGTAAACTTACAAAATATGAGCGTCAAATGCCGTATGCACTCTGACGCTCAAGTTAGTGATGATGACGAGCATAAAGAAAGGGAATAGCAATGCTAGGAGTTACATTGATCTTCATGAGTTGTCGTGAGGACGGTAGGCTGATGTTTATGAAATTATGTATGCTTTGAGAACTTGAGGGTGAGAGCCAAAGCTTGAATGTATCAATCCATTGGACCCCCCTATTCTTTTATAGGTTTTGAAGTAGCTTTTTTAATCGGTTTATGATTCCTTGGAGGAGTCGTATTCCAATCTTATTTAGGAAATGGTAGTATAGTAGGGACTGAATTAGGAGTGCCTAGATGTCCAAGGTTAAATGTAATCCTTATTGTACTTGGATTATACCACCGTGTTTGTAGGCGGTTATTCTCGATCCAAATACTTAGTTTTCTTATTAGTTGAGAGCTAATCGTGTGTAGACTGACATATAATATCAATGAGACATTACGTAATATGGGACTGTCGGTTGGGATAATGATCAAGTAATGTCAGCTGGGATATCATGTAGCATGATCAGGGTATGTTGGAGACCTTTTGAGTCTTGTGGACTTTTGGAAGCCTTTAGGCCGTTTGGGCCTTTTTCCACTTCAGGCATATGGGCTTGCAAGCCCTGTATAAGAGTCATGGGCATAGACTCGTCATTACATCAGTTGGGCCTTGGTGGCAACCTATAATGCTGTTTTGAGTCAGTTGAAAGCCACAAGGCATGTTCTAATGCAAATCTGTTGCGTGGATTCAAGTGTCATCCGAGATAATGACATTTGGGCCCTTAGTTTAAATTTGGCCCGTACAGTTTGTCTCATATTTTATAAGTTAATAAGTCATTGGCTTGGAGAGTATTCCACGAGTATATCTTCTAGGGTTCTTATATCATTTGGACCACAAGTATTGCTTAGACCAAATGAAGGTCACGTTATTTCGATTGGACCAGATGAGGGTCCAGGACATTCTCTGACCTCTGGACCAAATGAAGGTCGAAGATAATCTCTAGTCGATTAGACCTGATAATGGTCTATGGGAGTCTTCTATGTCGTTTGGACCAGATGAAGGTCCAAGTCTTCAACCTGACCCAATAAGGGTCATGAGGAGTGTTCTCGTCGACTGGACCAGATAAATGTCCAAAATTATCTCTAGTCGACTGGAGCTGATGAAGGTCTAGGAGAGTCTTCTACGTCGTTTGGACCGAAAGAATACCCATGAATCAATCCGATTCGACGAAGATCTTGGGGAATGTTCTCGTCGGTTGGACCAAATGAAGGTCTAGGATAAACTCTAGTAGACTGGACCTGAAGAAATTCTATGAGAGTCTTTAATATCGTCTAGACCAGATGAAATCCAGGTCTTCAACCTCTAATGGGTCACTCGACCGATGTTGATTGGACTCCTGATGCCATTAAATGATGATGCTTGGTGATTTCATTCTTTCTATGTCGTTTGGAGAGCATGGTTGTTTCTGATCTTAGTTAGGGGTTTGGAATGTTAACCTCTTCCAAGTGACCATAAATTCTTCTTCTTGTGAGGACAAAATGTTCCCAGGCGACAATGAGGTTTGTTCTTGCTCATGCATTGAGCCTAATTGGGCTTCATGAGACAGATTTAAGAGATGGGCCTTTATGGGTTGTGGGCTCTTATTTGATGGCTCACAACTGTAGACCTAGCATGTGTTTCGAGGAGGCTTGTAGAGGGAAAATGATGTGCCATCAAGAGATTGGCATAACTGGGGTTTGTAGGCCTATTTGCTCGTATTCTCAAAACTCTATCGTCTTGCTAGTTGGAAGAGCTCTCCTTATTTTCAAGGTATTCTTCATTTTCCTCTTGTAGGCATTGCATTTTTGCATATCAGCCCGATGATGAGTCTCGTATGGAGACACTACCTCTTTAGTTGTGAAAGCCACGGGAAACGGACGTTGGAAGAGTAAAGTTGGAAATTAGCATTTTGTCAGAGTTAACTCGCTTGTTTCGCTTCGAGTTCGCTTGTTGGACCTCTGTTTTAAAACACACCAAACTCATTAAAACACATCTCACAAATTAAATAATTAAAACATTTAAAACACATCTCATTAATTAAATTAAAACCAATTAAATTAAACTTATATTAAATTAAAATCACGTTCACAAATTAAATTAAACTTGAAATTAAATTAAATTAAATCTAATTAAATTAAATTCCTAATTTAAATAAAACACATTCCTAATTTAATTAAATCACCTACCAATTTAAATAAATCATATCCTTAACTAAAAAGAACAAATCAAATTAATTCCCCTAATTAAAGATTTTCCATATCACATATTAAATTAAAAATATCTCCTAATTAATACACAAATTTGATTCCTTCTCCAACACGGTAAACCCCCTCCCTTGGCCTATAAAAAGAACCATTCACCCCAACTCAAACCCTGGCTGGCTGGCTCATTCTCACGAAATCAATTCACGAAATCAACCCTAAAAACTCACGCCACAAGCATACACGTAGCAGCCCCTTGCATCCAACGCCACAGGCCACACTTTGCACTCACGCCTCACTCACTGC